>JAJOOD010026919.1:0-38289 GCA_029582525.1 Solanum tacnaense
TAGGTGTATTTTGTTATTTCTTGATGTGTGGCTAAAAACCCCATTCTTGGGGTGTGATTTAGCAAATATGTGTTGATATTATTGTTGGGTCTTGCTTGCTGATAGGTTAGATGTAGTTTAATGGTGATTTCACCTACTAGTTGCGGTTTAACCTAAAAGGTTTGTAGTTGCAAATACAAAGCCACCCATGTGTTTTCGGCTTTCCCGAGAGGGAGGTCGCGAAACCAAGAGCACTAGACTGATGGCCTAAGGAGTGGGTCAACATGAGGTTCAGCCCAAGAGGTTGAGCCCTAGTCCCATATCCTAACACTCAGCTCGAGAGAGTGAGTGGGGTAAGGCGTAGGTTGGTCTTCATGCGGCAAATGGGTGTCCGAGAGGAACGCATTTGAAACGGGGTAAATTGCCCGAGAGGGAACTTATTTCCATTTAAAGTTTAGCCTAGTCACTATTATCTTACAAATTTCCTTTGAAAAGCATGTACCCAACTACTTATCTGAACTTGTATTGTGGTCACACCCCAAGAACTCTTCCCCATACTTGCTTTTCTTGTTATTTTTGCTCTTTTTACTAATTGTGACAAAACCTCCAAATCGTTATTTGACACTTTTGTGTCACCCCCTTTAATTTACTATGTTTTTATTCATTAATATTTTTTGCTACGACTAGTTAGAACTAAATTTCATTTTTCTATTAATTCTCAAAACCACTCCCTTGGGACACGACCCCAACCTTTAGTTGGGATACTATATTATCGACATAGTCCATGTTCATATTCATGATCATGTTCATAATTCATAATAAAGAATGCATAACTCATAAACATCATGTCATGAAGGAAACCTGCCATACCCACTCTCAAAGCCTACTTGTGCAATGCATGAAGGAAGTCTCATACCCCCATTCAGACTAAGTAGAACCTCTTAAAGGGACTATAGTAAATAACCCATGTTCTTGTTCTTGTTCATGTTACTTATTCTTGTTACTTGTTCATGTTATGGTTCATGTTACTTGTCATATAGGGAGATATAACCTTAACCGACATAGACCATGTGAGCTACATAGAATCCGGTGTCATGAACCCACACCAAAAATAGGTGTTCTACTTGCCTAAGGTAGAACGAACATGTTTAGCTTATAGGTGGATCCAATAGTTAAGAAACTATGTGGGCACATAGTTATGGGATAGGGAGATTGGTACTAGGAACCCGGACTAACTGAGGTAAAAGGTTATCATCTCTTGTTCCTATCCACTCGGTGCTAAGCTTAATTCCCCTTAAGTCTTTACTTAACTTCATTGTTTATGGAAGGGTGACTTAACACACAATCCAATACAATATCATGGTAGCTCATTGATTCATTAGGTGAGAATGTCCTTTCAACCTTAGAATCATTAATATGTGAGTAATCCTTTCACATCATGCTCATGGTGTTAATGAGAATAGCCTTTCAATCAACACAACCATATTATCATAGTCCTAGACAATTCATGCATAATCATGTATAAGGGTAAGGGGAGAAGGATCGTGTATCAATA
This sequence comes from Solanum tacnaense, assembly GCA_029582525.1. NCBI lineage: Eukaryota > Viridiplantae > Streptophyta > Magnoliopsida > Solanales > Solanaceae > Solanum > Solanum tacnaense. The sequence continues at coordinate 1,535 of JAJOOD010026919.1, forward strand.
CCTCAAATACACAATAGCCATAGGACCTTCACTTTATAAGTGAATCATGAGCTCACATACAATTCTTGTCAATATGTACAAACCTTCATAATATGCCCTTCAAGGGCTATGAATCAACTTATCCCAAACATCTAGCATTAGCACATTAGATAAGAGGAGATATCAAGATTCAATAACACAATCAACATCTTAGTCATATCATAGTCATGTTCATGCATGAGTTTGTGTGTGTAATTGTCCCTCCAATGACACAACAACAACTGTATCATAATAGACACTTTATTCTCAAAGTATTCATAAACAAGCTCATGATATCATATCATGCATACACCTCATATCTTGCATTCTAGAGTCATATTGAGTCAACACATCTAACATTCAATACAAGGAATATAGATACAACCATGACTCAAGTAATCCATTCACTTCATGCATAAACTCATGTGATCATATTATAGGTCATGTGGGTGAAGTCTCTTCACAATAGGGACATATACAACTCACATACATAATGGCTTCCTTCTTGAAGCCTTAACACCCTTAGTTTATTCACCTTAGTCTTTACTCTTTAAAGCCCTAGGAATCATCTTCATGTTACAAGCCTCACTATCAAGCAATACCTCACAGGATTATCAAGTACACCTAATTCTCAAGGTAACCTCACCACATGACTCATTATTGATCAATTATAGTCATATAGGAAACATATAAACTCAATCTCGATACTACACAACCATGATCCATCATATAAGCCTTAATATCATAAATTCATGTCTTGAAGCTTTACCCTTCAGGAATTCATGTTTAGGTGATCTAATCTAAGGCAATTCATCAAGAAGTTCATCATTCTTAGAAGGTCACCTCTAACCCTCAATTTGTCTCCTTCGTGACATAACCCTAGACTGCATCATTTTCATTATAGGATCTTAGGTTAAATAAGTATACATGTAGAATCATACTTAAATCATGCAATTACATCATAATTAACTCACATCCAATCAATTGGACCAACTTGAAAAACCATCACATAATGTAAAGAAGAGTCTTAGCTAGGATTGGGGGTCTTATGGATTCTTGAAGGATTTGATTTAAAATCATATAAAATCAGTCTTAAATTCATAAAAAACCATAATTCAACCTTTTAAATCAACTTTGAAAGGAATCCATGGAGTTGAGTTGTAACCCTAGCTAATTGGGTTTTCTAGATTTGAGATAAAAGCTTTTGAAAGGGCTCCATGGGTGATAGCTTCCCAAGGATGAAAACTCCCATACCTTAGGTGTAGTATCCAACCAAATTCGTATTGAAAAGCTCCCTTCTTCAAGCTCTAAGTTGAACTCTTCTTTGTTCTTCAATGGAGGTTCTAGAGAGAAGATTCTTGGAGAGGAGGGTAGTTGGGTTTTGATTTGGGGTCTTGGGTTATAATTAATTAATGAGGTGTTTAATGACATAAAATAGTTTATATATATGTATATTTACTATATTAAACGACCCCTACTCAAAATAACGTAAAAATGAATTACCTAAACTAACCCACCTAAGGCTGAGTCTAAGGAAGTCTACAGGTGTGCTCCACGAAACCCACACCCACGGTCCGTGGATGGGGTCACGCCCCGTACTTTGGGGTCGTGGTTTAAGTCTGCAACTTCACTCTTGGGACTTTGACCCACAGAGGCCATCCACGGGGCGTGGATGGACCTACGGGGCATAGGTCTCATATGTAGTTCACCATTTTCTTAATAGCTTTTTGCTTTCTAGGCAGCCTTGGGGGTTAGACTTTAGGGTCCTCCCCAAGGACCCTTATTTGGTCTTTAGGGGGTCGTACCTTGACGTTTAACCTCTAGACACCTCAACCTAAGCTCGGGAAGTCAATATGCAACCTAAAACCAAACAACAAACTCAAAAGCTCACACGTTAGGCTCTAGTTTCACCTATTAGTTTTCGTTAGGCTCTAGCTTGGTCTTACTAGATTTTCGGGTTGTTACATTCTAACTTAGGCAAGTAGGACACCTTTTTTCGGTGTGGGGGAATGACACCGGATTCCATGTAGCTCAACATGGTCTATGTCGGTTAAGGCTATTTTCCTACATGAACAAGAACATGAACTATGAACAAGAACATGAGTTATGTACTATGGTTCCTCAAGAGGTTCTACTTAGTATGAGTGGGGGTATGGGACTTCATTCATGCCTTGCACAAGTAGGCTTTGAGAATAGTCGTGGTATGTTTCTCTCAGATGATTTATTAGTTAATTCATGTTTTATATGAATTATGAACATGAACATGAACTATACTTATGACTTCTCAAGGAGCTCTACTTAGTGTGAGTGGGGGTATGGGACTTCATTCATGCATTGCACAAGTAGGCTTTGAAAGGGGTTATGGTATGGTTTTCTTATGCTATGAAGATATATGAATTTATTCATGTATGATATGGATTGTTGCTAAGAGTGGATTTCCTTATATATAAGCTATGAACATGAATGTTTCCTTGTATATGAGTATTAACTATGGATGAGATCAAAGCATGATAAGCTTTAGCATGGTGGCCTGAAAGTGGTACTTAGTGTAGATGAGATTATGGGATCTTATCTATGCATTGTACAAGTATAACTTAGGGTTACTTATGTGATGGTTTTATCATGATGAGATGATCTTGGTATTTAATTATTTATGTGAACTATGTCTCATGATGATTGGTGTATGCATTATGTTGGAGGCTATGCTTGTGATTATGTTGATATCCTTTATGCTATGATGAATGGTACATGAGTTGTCTTATGGGTTACATTCTCCAACCATTTCAAAGATGATGTTCAAAATTGGCATATAGCATGGTTTCAACTAAAATGTCCCTTTTAGCATGTTTTAAAGGTTTTTATGCATGGCTATCATACTTAGTGCATCTTTGTACTAACCCATATTCTACATTTTCTATAAGTGTAGGGGTCGGTCATTGAGGTGTGCTTCTCCTAGTGTTCAAAGCTTGGACTGATTTTCTCCACGCTTTTGGTGAGTCCTCATAGATTGAGCATGGAAGTTATTCATTTATGGTGTCTTTCTTACATTCCCTTTTGAGACTATGTTGTAAAGGACTGTGACCCTTATTGATACTCAATTGTATTAGATGGCTTGTTGAGAAAATGTCTAGACTTTCATTTGATTTGATGAAAGACTTCGATTGTAAAAAGTTTTAAATTCCGCATCATTTCTATATATCTTATGTCATATGCTAAGGGCTTGTTTGAGACCCCTTTGGGGTCGAGTACGCCATGTTACATCTAGGGGGTACTCCTGGGTCGTTACATTATTACTAAGGTATTTTTTTTATAATACTTTCTTAGTGAATGATAATACATACATAAATAAATTATTTAAGAAAGCATGTCCAAGTAAATAAAAATAAATTAAATATATATTACCTTCATGTACTTCTTTTTTGCTACATGTTTGTTAATTCACAAAAAATATGATGAAGAAGAGAAATGATAATGTTGAATGTGAATCTTCATGAAACTAAATATGAATTTATATAGGCAAAATAGAGGAAATGAAAAAATAAAGACTTAGGATGAAATTAAATATTTCTTACCTTTATGTACTTCTTTTTTGTTACTTGTTACTTCATTCATAAACCAATATGATGAAGAAGAGAAAAGATAATCTTGAATGTGAATCTTCATGAAACTAAATATGAATTTATAAGCAAAATAAAGGAATACCATAAGACATTATAAACTTACAAAATTAAGTTTGGAGGTTATGGTCGTAAACATTTATGGGAGTTATGAATATTATTAAAAGTAAACATTAAAGAGGTGTAAGTCATGGGTAACAAATCCATGTGAATAAATTAAATAATAAAGAGAAAAATATTTGAAATATAAAATAATATTTTTATTTTTTATGGTTAGAAGTGAGGCAAACAAATAAAAAAAAAAGTGAAGAGTTTTTGTTATAAATGTTCATCCATTAATAAAATAATTATTTGTAATAAATTAAGTAATTTAATTTTACAATACAATAATTAATTTAAATAAGAAAAAAAAGCCAAAAAATATGAGAAAAAAGATAAATGCAAATGGTCTCAAAATAGAGACGTGCCACATCATCTTTTCTGCGTTTCTCCTTTATTTTATATATATAGATTTATGAAAATAAAATATACAAGGCAAATTTTTTTATCAATAACAGTTGAATATTAATGTTTTTAAGGTCCGAAAATTATACTCTCACTAATATTAAATTAAAATTATTTTTTAACGATAAAAAAAATATGATGTGACAAATACACATTTAGCAATCGAATTTATATTTTTTTGGTTACAAATTGGTCGTTCATTATCATATGGTGATATTCTCCATCATATATGGTTGTAACGACCTACTCCCGTCGTTATAGAAAAGCCAACGGGGAAAACTTTTGGGCCGGAAAACTTTTTGGTAGTAACTTCAGAATTCCTAGCCTAGTCCAGATTTGGACGAAATCAGAGTCAATGAGGTCTAGTGAAATCTGGTAATAAATGAGAGATCTAATTATTAATTTGATCACACGAGTAGATAGCTAAGACGTTAAGGAACCCGTACGACCTTATGGAATCGAATTCAGGTGAGTAGAACTTCTGAAACTGATCTTAGCGTGAACAGGTAATTTCTAAGTATCATGGGTTGAAGGTGTGTTATGAACTGGGGGTTTGAAACTCAACTTTCGACTCTCTGTTTTCGTGCAGGCCTCCAGGGCGGGGCCGCTGTGGCGGGATGGGGGACTTCGTAGCGGGCCACTCACGACTTAAGTCGGAAATAAACCCCAAAAATGTTATTATTCTGTAATTTTCGTTGTTGAGAGCTAGGAGACAAACCAAGGCAAGTTCTTGACAGTTTTCCATCTCGTCTAGCACTAAAGGTAAGGTTTTTACTCCCCTAATCCATTTTTCGATCCGTAGAACTTAGATTCTTGGTTAATTACTATTTGGGGAGGGTTTTTGGACTTAATTGGATGTAGGAAAAATCCCTAGCTGCACTTTAGGATCATGGGTTGGTCTTGGGATATTGGGTTTGCTATAATTCGGGTAAATTAGACCATAATTATTGATCATTGCGTTATATTACTTGTTTGTAGACCTAGAACAAGCAGAAAGAATCCAGAAAGGGAAGAATCAAGTTTCTTAGGAGGATTCAAGCTTGGTTTTGAGGTTGGTGATGGTTTGATTTCGTGTTTGTGTGATGTGTGTTAGTATTTGCTTCATTGTAATGCATGTATGTATGTGAATGTTGCACTATTGATCACATCTAATACAAATGAGTATGAAAGAATGATTGTATGCCATGAATCAACACTTAATTGTATGATTACGAGAATGTACATTGTGATTGTGATTGTGGCTTGTTGAATGGATCGGGTGTTACGTTCTAACACATTAACTAGGATCGGATGTCACGTTCTGACATACATATTGGAACAAGTGTCACGTTCCGACACACTAACTTGGATTGGGTGTCACTATCTGGCACACTAACAGTTTGGGTATGGGTTCCACGAGAGGACCATTGACTTGTCATATATGTGTATTATTGAGAACGTGGAATGCTACATTGATCCTGAAAAGATAACTGATATTGTATATGTTCGGTATATGCATGTTTACTTTGTTGTGACTTCTTGTATATGTTTCACTTACTGGAATAGCCGTGTGATCCTACCAGTACACTATGGTTGTGTACTGATACTGTACTAGCTCTTTCTTTATTGAGTACAGGACATCTTCAGGCGGCTATAGATAGACCTCGTTTAAGAAATCAATGAGCGAGATCGGACTCAAGGGTGAGCCAGTTCTTTCGAGTTGACATGGGTCCTCTATGTTTTAGTCCACTCTTTCCAGACTCAGCCTTTCCAGTTAGATATTCGTTTGTTAGTTTCGGGGTTGCTCCCCCTTTGCTTAGAATTGTTGAACTTTAGAGTTATGGTATATTGACTTTCAAATTCTAGGGGTGTTTTTCCGCAATATTTTAGTAACAAGTCATTAAACTTTCAGATTTTATGGGGACTCCACTTTATTTCTGCATTTAAACCTTCTTTCGTAACTTTAAATGTTTAGTTCTTGGGTTAGCTGATTAGTATTAATAGTTCTCCCACCGGAGGGTTGATGTGGGTGTCAATCACGACGGTCTGGGTCGTGAAAACGTTGGTATCAGAGCCCTAGGTTTGTTGATCACGGTGTACCAAAATGAGTCTAGTAGAGTTTTGTGGAACGGTACGGAGTACTTTTCTTCGAGAGGCTATAGGACTTTAGGAAATCTCTATGTTTTCTCTTCTCTCCTTTCATTCTATAACTTGATTCCAATTGGTATTTAGTGATCCAAATTGGTGTCTAACCTCCTTCACTCTTTTGTCCACAAATGGTTAATACTAGGTTCAACGGTATCAGGCCCACAGCTCCCATCAACGAGCCAACTGAGGAATCCATAGCGAAAGGTCGCGGTCGAGGCAGGGGCAGAGGGAGAGCAAAGGGAAGGGGCAGAAGAAGAGTAGCACCCGCTAGAGGTGGAGCTCTGTTGAGAATGCTCCCAAAAATGAGAATCCTTTTGTGCATCACGAAGAGATAGAGGAGAATGTTGAGGTTGAGAATGAGGAGGATGTTGGACAAGAGGAAGAGGTACAGGCTGAGACTACAGGTATCCCTCCCTTAGACCCAGTGTTAGCTCAACAGATTATGTCTTTCCTGAGAGGATTGGTTGGTCCTGGAGTCCTTCCCACAGTGCAAGCAACTCAAACTCCCGTCAACCCCTCTATTGTTATTACAGTCCCCAAGGTGAGTGGAACTGTAGGTACTGATGCCTTCTTCCGTCCTTTGTTGGGTCCTGTGATGATTGGTAATGAACACGAAATGTTGACCAAATTTTTGAAGCTGAAGCCTCCGGTATTCCATGGTTCTGAGAGTGAGGACGCCTATGAGTTCATCTTAGATTGTTATGAGAGGCTGCATAAGTTGGGTATTTTCCATCAGCATGGAGTAATGTTTGTGACTTTTCAGCTTCAAGGCGAGGCTAACTAGTGGTTGAAAGCTTATGTGGAATGCAGATCTTCAGCTTTACCCCCACTCACTTGGACCTAGTTTTATGCTCTGTTCTTGGAGAAGTATGTGCACCGGACCTTGGGACATCGCAAGAAGGATGAATTCATGGCTTTAGAGCAGGGTGGTATGTAGCTGCTTATGAGGTTAAGTTTTTGTGCTTTATCTAGATATGCTACGAAGTTGATGACTACTGAGGAAGAGAGGATCCGTCTATTTGTCAAGGAACTGAACTCTGAGTTACATGTATTGTTTATGCACATGACTTCTGTGGGGAAAAGTTTTAATGAGGTAAAGGATTTTGTGAAGAAAATGGAAAGAGTGAGGCGCAATGGGCAGGCTAAGGCATTGGCTAAGAAAGCTAAGAGCACAGGTAACTTTCAGGATTCCTACTCCAGAGGTTCAGGGAGGCCGACATTTGCAGCCCAACCAATTTAGTCTGCTATGCCCGCTTCTACATGTAATTACGCGGGAACTCCACCTCAGAATTTGATTAAAGATAGCAAGGGAGCCGCACTTTCGGTGGGCAACAGGCTATCTTTTGATCGCACTTGTTATAATTGTGGAGAACCTGGGCATATGAGGAAATATTATCCCCACCCACGCATGTTGAACCCCGCACAATAGTAGACTAGAGCAGTGGTTACCGCGGGAAATGGTAATAATGGTCGAGGACGTCCACAAGGTGGGCGAGGAGTAAATTAGTGAGGCCGTGGAGGTCGGGGAAATGGTAACGCATGCAGAGGTACGGCGCAGCCAGGTAGGAAAGTCACCCCTCAAGATGACAGGGCTCAGTGTTACGCCTTTCCAGGCAAGAGCGAGGTAGAGTCTAGTCTTCTGACGCAGTGATCACAGGTACCATTCTTGTATGTGACCAGATAGCTAATGTGTTATTTGATTAGGTTTCTACTTATTCTTATGTGTCCATTCAGTTTGCCTTGGGATTTGATATGATTTGTGATATACGTGATTCCCCCATCCATGTTTCTACCCCAGTTGGAGAGTATGTCATAGTCACCCATGTTTATCGTGTTTGTTCTGTTATGTTTATGGGTTTCCAAACTTGGGTTGATTTGGTCATATTGGATATGACGGACTTTGATATAATCTTAGGCATGACTTGGTTGTCCCCCTATTATGATATGCTTAATTGTAATACTAAGTCTGTGACTCTAGAGATTCCGGGTAGGGAAAACTTAGAGTGGGAAAGGGTGTACAAGCCTAAGCCAGCTAAGACCATATCCTCCATTCGGGCTAGGAAACTGGTGGGGCAGGGTTGTTTGGCATAGTTGGCCCATATTCGGGATGTTGAGTTTGAGTCTCCCACTATTGAGTATATTCCTGTGGTGTCAGAATTTAGAGAAGTGTTTCCTACCGATTTGCCTGGTATGCCTTCGGGTAGAGATATAGATTTTTGCATCGATTTGGAACCTGGCACCCTCTCCATCTCCATCCCTCCTTATCGCATGGCTCCGGCGGAGTTAAGAGAGCTTAAGGCTCAAACTCAAGAACTTCTGGATAGAGGTTTCATTCGTCATATTTCTTTCCCGTGGGATGCTCATGTCTTGTTTGTTAAGAAAAATGATAGTAGTATGAGGATGTGCATAGACTATCGACAATTGAATAGGGTCACCATTCGGAACAAGTATCCACTGCCTCGAATAGATGATTTGTTTGACCAGTTGCAGGGTGCATCCGTTTTCTCTAAGATTGATCTAAGATCTGGTTACCATCAGTTAAAAATTAGGCCTAAGGATATACCAAAAACGACATTTAGGACCCACTATGGGTACTATGAGTTTCTAGTTATGTCATTTGGGTTGACAAATGCGCCTGCAGCTTTCATGAGTTTTATGAATAGTATGCTCAAACCATTTCTTGATTCATTTGTGATAGTATTTATTGATGACATTTTTGTTTATTCAAAAAGCGAGGAAGAGCATGTCGACCATCTTCGTATTGTTCTGGGTGTTCTTGGGAAATAAAAGTTGTATGTGAAATTTTCTAAGTGTAAATTTTGGTTGACTACGGTTGCCTTTTTGGGGCATGTAGTTTCAAGGGAAGGGGTAATGGTAGATCCCCAAAAGATTGAAGAGTTTAAGAATTGGGTTCGGCTTAGCTCTGTAACTGAAGTTAGGAGTTTTGTGGGGCTTGCTAGCTACTATCGTCGATTTGTGAAGAACTTTGCTTCTATTGCCACGCATCTCACAAGGTTGACCAAAAAGGAGGTTCCGCTCGAATAGACTGAAAATGTGATGAGAGCTTTCAAAAGCTCAAGACTCTTTTGACCACAATACCAATTATAGCACTACCAGTGGAAGGTAAAGATTTTATTATTTATTGTGATGCTTCCCATTCGGGTTTAGGTGTTCTGTTAATGTAGGATAAGAATGTTATAGCTTATGCATCGCGGCAGTTGAAGGTGCATGAGAAGAATTACCCAACACATAATTTACAGTTGGCAGCGGTAGTGTTTGCTCTTAAGATCTAGTGGCATTACCTCTATGGTGTCAAGTGTGAGGTGTTCACCAATCATCGTAGTCTATAACATGTATTCACTCAAAAGGATCTAAATCTGAGACAACGAAGGTGGATGGAGCTACTCAAGGATTATGATGTGGCCATCCAGTATCATCCGGGTAAGGCTAACGTGGAGACAGACACATTAAGCCAGAAGGCGGTGAGTATGGGGAGTATAGCTTGCTTAGGTGTGACCAACCGACCTTAGCTAAAGAAATTCAACATTTGGAGTCTAAGTTCATGCAGTTGGGCATCTCATAAAAAGGTGGGGCATTAGCTAGCATCGAGGTAAGGGCCACCTTTTTTGAGGAGATCAAGTCCAAATAGGTTGAGGATGAGAATTTGAATGAGCTTAGGATATTACGCTCCAGAAACTAGTAGGTTGAACTAGAGAGTTCTAGAGCTTTTTGTAAGAGTTTTGGAGTGTGGTATGAGAATTAAAATTCACAAAATGACTCCCGTACTTAGAATAGAGGTTTTAGGGACTAAACGTCGAGGTACGACCCCCCAAGGACCACCCAAGGGGTCCTTGAGGAGGACCCTTAAAACAGCCCAAAAGCTGTCAATTTGCAGCCACCCACATTTGCCATCTACTGGCCATGGATGGACCATGCCCCATGGGTTGGGTCGTGGGTCAAGGCCTGCACAAGCCTGCAACTTTAGGCTGCAGTCCTCCACCTACGGAGGTGAAGCACGGGCAGTAAACCCATCCACGGTCCGTGGATGGGTGAGTCGTGAGTCATAGCAAATTTACAAGTTTTGTTTTAAGTTAGGGGTTTGGAAATTAATTAGTAATTAGTGAGGGATTAAGGGAGGTCGGTTAGTCAGTTATTAAACCAACTATATAAGCCTAATAGATCCCTAAACTAAATCAATTAACTCATTCTTCAAAGCACCCAAATTCTCTCCAAATAATTCTCTCTCTAGAAGTGAAGAAGAAGAAGAAGAAGAAGAAAGGAAGTTGGGTCAGATTTTCCTCCATTATTTCAAGATTGATTAGGTCTTTGAATTAAGGTATGTTAGATTATTCATCTATGGGTTCTTCCACCCATAGTGCCCCTTAGTTTTCCCCCAATTGTGAAGTTAAAAACCCAATTCTAGCTAGGGTTCTTCTTACATTGTGGGTCGGGTTTAGGTATGATTCCAATCTAGTGGATAATACCTAATTATGATTGTATTAGCATTTAAGTATGACATTATGATGAATTCATGTGATTTCTATGGTTAACCCTAGTCAATATGATGAATTTGATATTTTTTGGGTTTATGCCATTAGAGGTGAAATTGAGGGTTCATAGGTGATCTTCTTATATCAATATCATGTGTAGTAATTGTTAAAGGTTAGGATCATATAAACATGAATTGAACTAGACTCTATTATGTATGATGGATCTTGACTCATAAGTCTAGTAGTTGAACCTTTCGATGAACCATGACTAGGATCACTTGATAATAAAGAATGTGTTTGGAATGCCCTAGAATCTAGGGGTAATTGATGATTGTGAGATTTGAGAGTAAGGCATGTAGTCAACAATGTTGAATCACTAGGGCTTTGAGAGTAAAGCTAAGGTGAAGAATAGAAGTCTAATAGGTAGAATTGTGGTGAAAGTCATATAATCACCTAACCTACCTTATAAAAGCATGAAAGTATAAAGTGATAGAGTCACTTGAACATGGATTGATTGTCAAGGACATCCTTACATGAGACATAAGTGTTAAGCAAGGCTTAACAAGTAAATCTTGGTGTGTATGTTTGGCTCCAAGTGGATATTGACAATGAGATGGAGTGTCACACAAGATATGGTCCGCGCTTCAAGGAGAAAGGAGAACCACATCTAGTTGATGTGAGGACTATCCAAGTTAAAGGGGGAACTCTTACGTAGTAGAGTGTAGGTTTTCCCAAAGTTAGGTCTCATGAGATGGAGCCTTCACATAGTGGATTTAAGGTTTCTAGTAGAAATATCCATATATAATGAACTAAGACATGCTTAAAAAAGCATCTCATAGTGTTCTAAAGCATAAATGAACTAAGACTTACTTAATGAAGTACCTCATAAAATTCAAGAGTGTAAATGGACTTAGACATGCTTAAGGTAGTATCTCATAGGGTCCATGTTAATAATGAACTTAGACATACTAAAGAAAGTATCTCATAGAGTTCAACCTAATAATGAACTAAGATGTGCTTAAGAGAGTACCTCATAGTGTTCTAAAGTTAAAGAGAGGAACTAAAAGTGGTACTTAGCATGAATAGTATTATGGGATGCTACTCATGCATTGCACAAGTTGGACTTAGGGTTATTAAATAAAGTGTTCTCTTGCATGATGTACCTTGAGATAGGATTGTGCTATAGTTGCCTTCCTTGCAATAATTGACTAAAGGTGAGAGATTCCCTTAGTTATGAGAGTTAAGCTAATAATGAGGCCAAAGGAGGGTGAGTATGACTAAGATGTGTCCAAGGTTATACTTAGTGTGAAGGGTAGTATGGGATGACTTTCATACATTGCACAAGTGTGCTTTGAGGTTACTTAGGAGTATAGTACTCTTATGGTAGAAAAGCTTAAAGACTTGACCATGCATATAGGCTATAATTAAGATGACCAAAATGGGATACTTGGCTTGGGTAGTATTATGGGATGCTATTCATGCTTTGCACATGTATGATTTTAGGTTACTTGAGAATAGTTCTATTATGGTATAGATGACTAAGAGTCAAATGATGCTTATATGATGCTTATGTTGGAGACTTTGCTTATGATGATGATATTGTCTCTTATGCTTATTATTGATGTTTCATGAAGTATTTCATATGGTTTTGGATTATGTCTCATATTGACTAACCCTTGTCTTATGCTCTTATGATTATGCTAGCTAACATATTTAGTACATTTTGTACTAATGCATACTTTGCATACATTCTAATCAAATGTAGGGTTTGGAGACTTGAGTTCTATCTTGAAGCTAGGTTTCTAAAGAGCTAAGGAGTTGAAGATCTTGGTGAGTCCTCATAGCTTCGAGGACAAAACCCACCATTTCCCTTATGTCTTTATTTCATGTTTTTGAGACTGTTGTATGGGTTGTGTCCCAACAGTTTATTCTAAAGTTGTATTAAATGGTTTGAGACAAAGTATAGAAAGACTTCCGCTTGCTTTTATGAAAATGACTTCGATTGTAAAAATTTTAAATTTTTCCGCACTTTTCTATTATCTTATATTCATGATATGCTAAGGGCTTGTTCGAGGCTTTTCGGAGTCTTGTATGCCGTGTTACGTCTAGAGGGTACTCCTGGGTCGTAACAAACTTGGTATCAGAGACATGGTTTTTTGGATGGTTTTAGGATGTCTTAAACCACGTCTAGTAGAGTCTTGTTCATAAATGTGAAGCACGCCACATTTATGAATAGGAGGCTATTTGATGTTTAGGAAATCTCACTTCTTCATTCTCTAAGTCGTGCCACAGAGCTTGGTTTTAGTAGTCCCTCTTTCTAATCTATGCCCGTTGATTTTTTAGGGTATGGCTAATACAAGGGCAAATGCTAGGAGAGAAGATGAAGGCAATGAGGAGCAAGAGGTTCCTCCCCAAGTGCCACATCAAGCTCCAACTGATCCTCCGGATATGTCTAATGCGGAGATTAGGTCAGCCTTTATAATGTTGTCCCAAGCCATGACGGCCAAAGCCAATAGAGAGGTGGTAGCTCTAGCAAACCCAATAAGGGGGATGGCTGTTTCTAGGGTGAGAGAGTTTTTGAGGAAGAACCCCCCAAAGTTCTATGGCTCCAAAGTGGAGGAATATCCTCAAGGTTGTATAGATGAGGTGTATAAGGTGCTTCCTATCATGGGATTAACTTCGGCAGAGAAAGTGGAGCTAACCGTTTATCAATTGAGGGATGTAGCACAAATTTGGTATGAGCAATGGAAAGACGGTAGGCCGATAGAAGAGGACCGAATGGAGTGAGAAGGGTTCAAAGAGGCATTCCTTGATAGGTTTTTTCCCTTAGGGTTGAGGGAACTAAAGATGCAAGAATTCATAAATCTTAGACAAGGGAGTATGAGTGTGAAAGACTATTCCCTTAAGTTCACCCAACTATCCAAAAATGCTCCAACCATAGTGGGGCATTCAAGGGCCAAGATGAATAAGTTTGTGATGGGAGTGTCCGAATTAGTGGTCAATGAATGTCGTTCGGCAATGCTTATCCCTAGTATGAATATTTCCCATCTCATGGTGCATGCTCAACAAATTGAGGAGCAAAAGTTTAAGAAAACGAATAGGGAGGTGAAAAGAGCTTGAACCGATATGAGAACTTTCCTAATGCTAAGTCCGAAAGCAAGGTAGGTCCAAGTCTAGACAAAAGTATTGCGGCCAAGACTCTTCCAACACCCCTAGGTTTAACCAAGAGAAAGGTAGTGGGCCTCCATTTCCTAAGACTAGTTGCACCAAGTGTGGGAGGAGTCATTATGGTAAGTGCCTAGCCGGCATGGATAGTTGCTATGGGTGTGGAAAGGATGGGCACAAAATGATAGATTGCCCAGTTCTAGATGTCCGGATTAGAGTGCTCAAAAGAAGAACAGGTTTTATGCTCTCCAATCTAGAGAAGATCAAGAGTGATCTCCTCATGTTCCTTCCGGTATGTGTTTTATGCTTTAGTAATTTCTGTATTTCTTGTCTTTTGTGACTTGTTATGTTGGACTTTGAAGTTGTCTATAGTATGAATGGTGTTTAGAAGAGCTTGTGTAGGCTTACTCCCAAGGGGGAGATAGTGTGCCTATCTAGTAGGGTTATTGTGTGTTTATGTGTGCCAAGATTTCCTTATATGCATGTTCATGAAAATGCTTAGGTCTTGTTAGAAATGACTTATATGCATTGTTTTCCTCATGTTGTAGTGCATGTGAGTAGAGTTGCATATAGACTTCATGAGATGAGTTAATGAGCATGCCTTAGTTTGGAGTTGAAAGATTCCTCCTTGAATAAATGCTTTTTGAGAGTAAATTGCATTTAGACTCCAAGAGTGTGTATTGCGCATGTTTTATCTAGGAGATGTTAGTTCCTCCTTAAAAATGAGTAGATATAGAATTTCATGTATTTTTGGGTTGGTAGAAGTAGTTCCTACTCCCTTGTGTTGCATTGAATGTGTTTAGCTTGGAATTGAAGTTTTCTTGTTAGGTTGTGTGCATTTAGATGTAGTGCATGCATGATGGGCTGCTAGTTTAGAGTTGTGACTTTAAGAAGTGTTTAGAATCATTATTCGAGGACGAATGATCCCAAGGGGGAGATATTATTACTCCCCAGAAACTAGTAGGTTGCACTAGAGAGTTCTAGAGCTTTCCGTAAGAGTTTTGGAGTGTGGTATGAGGATTATAAATCACAAAATGATTCCCGTACTTAGAATGGAGGTTTTAGAGGCTAAACGTCGAGGTACGACCCCCAAGGACCACCCAAGGGGTCCTTGAGGAAGAACATTAAAACAGCCCAAAAGATGTCAATTTGTAGCCACCCACGATTGCCATCTACTGGCCGTGGATGGACCCACGCCCCATGGGTTGGAGTCGTGGGTCAAGGCCTTCACAAGACTGAAAGTTTAGACTGCAGTCCTCTACCTACGGAGGTGCAACACGGGCAGTAGACCCATCCACGGTCCGTGGATGGGTGAGTCGTGAATCATAGCAGTTTTTCAAGTTTTGTTTTAAGTTAGGGGTTTGGGAATTAATTAGTAATTAGATAGGGGTTAAGGGATGTCAGTTAGTTAGTTATTAAACCACCTATATAAGCCTAATAAACCCCTAAACTAAATCAATTAACTCATTCTTCAAAGCACCCAAATTCTCTCCAAATAATTCCCTCCCTAGAAGTGAAGAAGAAGAAGAAAGGAAGTTGGGTCAGATTTTCCTCCATTGTTTCAAGATTTATTAAGGCTTTGAATTAAGGTATGTTAGCTTTTTCATCTATGGGTTCTTCCACCCATAGAGGCCCTTAGTTTTCCCCCAATTGTGAAGTCAAAAACCCAATTCTAGCTAGGGTTCTTCTTACATTATGGGTCAGGTTTAGGTATGATTCCAATCTAGTGGATAATTCCTAATTATGATTTTATTAGCATTTAATTATGATATTATGATGAATTCATGTGATTTATATGGTTAACCCTGGTCTATATGATGAATTTGATATTTTGTGGGTTTATGCCATTAGAGGTGAAATTGAGGATTCATAGGTGATCTTCTTAAATCAATGTCATGTGTTGTAATTGATCAAGGCTAGGATCATATAATCATGAATTGAACTAGACTCTATTATGTATGATGGATCTTGACTAATAAATCTAGTAGTTTAACCTTTTTGATGAACCATGACTAGGATCACTTGATAATAAAGAATGTGTTTGGAATGCCTTAGAATCTAGGGGTAATTGATGATTGTGAGATTTGAGAGTAAGGCTTCTAGTCAAGAATGTTGAATCACTAGGGCTTTGAGAGTAAATATAAGGTGAAGAATAAAAGTCTAATAGGTAGAATTGTGGTGAAAGTCCTATACTCACCTAACCTACCTTATAAAATCTTGAAAGTATAAAGTGATAGAATCACTTGAACATGGATTGATTGTCAAGGACATCCTTACATGAGACATGAGTGTTAAGCAAGGCTTAACAAGTAAATCTTGGGGTGTATGGTTGGCTCCAACTGGACATTGACGATGAGATGGAGCATCACACAAGATAGGGTCAGGGCTCCAAGAAGAAAGGAGAACCACACCTAGTTGATGTGAGGACTATCCTAGTTAAAGAGGGAACTCTTACGTAGTAGAGTGTGGGTTTTCCCAAAGTTAGGTCTCATGAGATGGGAGCCTTCACATGGTGGAGTTAAGGTTTCTTGTAGCAATCTTCATATCCAATGAACTAAGACATACTTGAAGAAGCATCTCATAGTTTTCTATAGAATAAATGAAGTCTTACTTAATGAAGTACCTCATAATGTTCAAGAGTGTAAATGGACTTAGACATGCTTAAAGTAGTATCTCATAGGGTCCATGTTGATAATGAATTTAGACATACTAAAGGAAGTATCTCATAGGGTTCAACCTAATAATGAACTGAGATGTGCTTAAGATAGTATATCATAGTGTTCTAAAGTTAAAGAGAAGAACTAGGTTCCAAACCAAAAAGTATTAGTATGAGGACCTAAAAGTGGTACCTAGCATGAATAGTATTACGGGATGCTACTTATGTGTTGCACAAGTATGACTTAAAGTTAATAAAGAAAGTGTTCTCTTGCATGTTGTACCTTGAGATAGGATTAGTCTATAGTTGCCTTCCTTGCTATAATTGATTAAAGGTGAGAGATTCCCTTAGTTATGAGAGTTAAGCTAATAATGAGGCCAAAGGAGGGTGAGTATGACTAAGATGACTCCAAGGTTATGCTTAGTGTGAAGGGTAGTATGGGATGCCTTTCATCATTGCACAAGTGTGCTTTGAGGTTACTTAGGAGTATAGTACCCTTATGGTAGAAAAGCTTAAATACTCGACCATGCATATAAGCTATGATTAAGATGACCAAAAAGGGATACTTGACTTGGGTAGTATTATGGATGCTATTCATGCTTTGCAGATGTATGCTTTTAAGTTACTTGAGAATAGTTCTATTATGGTATAGATGACTAAGAGTCAAATGATGCTTATGTTGGAGACATTGCTTATTATGATGATATTGTCTCTTATGCTTATTATTGATGTTTCATGAAGTACTTCATATGGTTTTGGATTATGCCTTATATTGACTAACCCTTGTCTTACGCTCTTATGATTATGCTAGCTAACATATTTAGTATATTTTATACTAATGCGTACTTTGCCTAAATTATAATCAAATGTAGGGTTTGGAGACTTGAGTGTTATCTTGACGCTAGGTTTCTAAGGAGCTAAGGAGTTGAAGATCTTGGTGAGTCCTCATAGCTTCGAGGACAAAACCCACCATTTCCCTTATGTCTTTATTTCATGTTTTTGAGACTATTGTATGGGCTGTGTCCGAAGAGTATATTCTAAAGTTGTATTAAATGGTTTGAGACAAAGTATAGAAAGACTTCCGCTTGCTTTTATGAAAATGACGTTGATTGTAAAAAGTTTTAAATTTTTCTGTACTTTTCTTTTATCTTATGTTCATGATATACTAAGGGCTTGTACGAGGCTTTTCGGAGTCTTGTACGTCGTGTTACGTCTAAGGGGTACTCCTGGGTCGTAACATAGGAAAAAGATAGTGATTGGTAAGGCACAATTTATGGTCCTTGATGCGGGGGTGTGCTCAGTTTTAAAGGAAGGATTTGTGTTCCTAGAGTGGGCCACTTGATTCAGAATTTATTGACAGAATCTCATGATTCGCGGTATTCTATTCATCCGGGTGTGACCAAGATGTACCAAGATTTGAAGAAACTTTATTGGTGGACTGGCATGAAGAAAAACATAGAGGAGTTTGTGGCTAAGTGTCAAAATTGCCAACAAGTAAATTATGAGCTTTAAAAGCTGGCTGGAGCTGAGAATGAAAATTTCAGAATGGAAGTGGGAAAGGATAGCTATGGATTTGTGGTTGGTCTCCCCAAGACATTGGGGAAATTTGATTATATTTAGGCAGTGGTTGACAGATTGACTAAGTCATCCCATTTCATTCCAATCAGAGTAGACTATAATGCGCAGCAATTGGCTAAGGTATATATAAAAGAGATAGTAAGGCTACACGGGGTGCCCCTTTCTATCATCTCAGACCGTGGTACGCATTTCACATCCAAGTTTTGGAGGAAATTACATGATGAATTGGGCACACAACTCACTTTTAGTACAGCTTTCCATCCGCATACGTACGGGTAGTCAGAGAGGACTATCCAAGTGTTAGAGGACATGTTGAGGGAATGTGTGATTGACTTTGGAGGACATTGGGATAAGTTCCTACCTTTGTGTGAGCTCTCCCATAATAACAGTTACCACTCCAACATTGATATGGCTCCATTTGAAGCACTGTATGAGAGGGGAAGTAGATCACCCATTGGATAGTTTGGGCTGGAGATATGAAACCTTTGGGGGTTGATTTAGTGAAGGATGCTTAAGATAAAGTGAGAAGTATTCAAGTTAAGCTTTTAGCAGCCCAGAGTAGACAGAAAAAGTATGCAGACCATAAGGTAAGAGACATGGCATTTTAGACTAGTGAGAAAGTTCTTCTTAAAGTCTCACCCATGAAAGGGGTGATGAGATTTGGCAAGAAGGGCAAGTTTAGTTATCGATACATTGGACCATTTGAAATTCTTGACTGTGTTGGAACACTAACGTATAGATTGTCTTTACCTCCTAACCTATCGGGAGTTCATCCGGTATTTCATGTGTCCATATTGAAGATATCATGGTGACGGGGATTACATCATAAAATGGGACTCAGTGTTGTTAGACAAAGACCTCATGTTTGAGGAGGAACCGATTACAATTCTTGATCGTGATGTCCGGAAGCTAAGGACCAGAGAGATTAAGTCCGTGAAAGTTCAATGGAAGCGTCGTCCAACTGAGAAAGCTACTTGGGAAACCAAGAAGGACATGTGTGAAAGTATCCCCAGTTGTTCGTCGATTCAGGTACTACTCCACTCTTGCTTTAGCCTATTTTCCTAATTTGTCACTCGGGGACGATTGATGGGTAAATTGGTATCTATTGTAACGACCTGCTCCCTTCATTATAGAAAAGCCAACGGGGAAAAATTTTGGGCCGGAAAACTTTTTGGTAGTAACTTGAGAATTTCTAGCCAAGTCCAGATTTGGACAAAATCAGAGTCAGTGAGGTCTAGGGAAATCTGGTAAGAAATGATATGTAATTATAAATTTGATCACACTAATAGATAGCTAAGATGTTAAGGAACCCGTACGACTTTACGGAATCGAAATCTGGCGAGTAGAACTCCCTAAACTGATCTTAGCGTGAACGGGTAGTTTCTTAGTGCCATGGGTTGAAGGTGTGTTATGAAATGGGGGTTTAAAACTCAACTTTTGACTCTCTATTTTCAGGCAAGCCACCAGGGCGAGGACGCTGTGGTGGGATAGGGGACGCCATAGCGGGCCAGTCGCGACCTAAGTCGGAAATAAACCCCAAAAACGTTATTATTCTACAATTTTCATTCTGGAGAGCTAGGAGACGAACCAGGGTAAGTTCTTGACAGTTTTCCACCTCTTGTAACACTAAAGGTAAGGTTTTTAATCCCCCTAATCCATTTTTCGATCTGTAGAACTTAGATTCTTGGTTAATTACTATTGGGGGAGGGTTTTTGGACTAAATTGGATGGTGGGAAAAATCCCTAGCTGCACCTTTGGATCATGGGTTTGGCTTGGGATATTGGGTTTGTTATAATCCGGGTAAATTAGACCTTAATTATTGATCCTTGCGTTATATTACTTGTTTGTAGACCTAAAACAAGTGGAAAGAACCCGAAAAGGGAAGAATCAAATTTCTTAGGAGGATTCAAGCTTGGTTTTGAGGTAGGTGATGGTTTATTTTGTGTTTGTGTGATGTATGTTAGTATTTGCTTCATTGTAATGCATGTATGTATGCGAATGTTGCACTATTGATCACATCTAATGCAATTGAGTATGAAATAATGATTGTACTCCATGAATCAACACTTAATTGTATGATTACGAGACTATACATTGTCATTGTGATTGTGGCTTGTTGAATGGATCGGGTGTTACGTTCCAACACACTAACTAGGATCGGATGTCACGTACCGACATACATATTGGAACGGGGGTCACGTTTTGACACACTAACTTAGATCCGGTGTCACGATCTGACACACTAACAATTTGGGTATGGGTTCCATGAGAAGACCATTGACTTTTCATATATGCGTATTATTGAGAACGTGGAATGCTACATTGATCCTTGAAAGATAACGGATATTGTATATGTTCTTTATATGCATGTTTACTTTGTTATGACTTCTTGTATATGTTTCACTTACTGGAATAGTCGTGTGATCCTACCAGTACATTGTGGTTGTTTACTGATACTTCACTTGCTCTTTCTTTGTTGAGTACAAGGCATCTTCAGGCGGCTACTGACAGACCTCATTTAGGAGATCAGTGAGCAAGATTGGATTCAAGGGTGGTCCAGTTCTTTCAGCTGCCATGGGTCCTCTATGTTTTAGTCCACTCTTTCTGGACTCAACTCTCTAGTTGGATATTTGTTTGTTAGTTTTGGGGTTGCGCCCTCTTTTCTTAGAATTATTGAACTTTAGAGTTTTGGTACATTGACTTTCAGATTCTAGGGGTGTTTTTCCGCAATGTTTTAATAACGAGGTGTTAGAATTTCGTAGTTTATGCGGACTCCACTTTATTCTGCATTTAAACCTGCTTTTGTATCTTTAAATGTTTAGTTCTTGGGTTAGCTGATTAGTATTAATGGTTTTCCCACCAAAGGGTTGGTGTGGGTGTCAATCACAATGGTCTGGGTCGTGACATTGGTAAATTGATAATTTGGACATATTGACCTTTAATGTACTTTGATAGGCCTTCAATTAGCTTTTATCAAATTCACAAGTAGTTCTTCTACGGTGGAAGTTTCGATAATCAGTGTTTGCACAACCACCATAGTGGATGAAGAATAATACAGAACATCACTTGGATAGTGCTTAAATTATGATGTGACATAAGAAAAGATTGAAACATATTTAATTCTCAATACACGATCATCGTTCTACACGAAGGGATTGTTAGGCTAGCGATGGTGTTTTTGTGATAATCTTAGGCGATTCAAAGTTCTTTCTGTAATGTTAATGATGTTGTTTCTTGTTCTAAAACATACATAGAGGATATTTCTTATTTTGAAAAAGATAAATTGAAAACCTGAGATCACCTGGATGATGCTTGAAGCATTTGTTGTCGCAACATTTTGGGTTTACTCCTAGTTCGACCAATAATCTCCATGATAACTTTCAAGCCATTTGTGAGTCAACATCCTTAAAAGCATTGAACTAGAAGTTTATATTCATTTTAGTCATATTGATATTTTGTTAAACTTTGAAGAGAAGAGATGAGAGGTAACGATTGAGTGGACATGCCAATTTGTAAGAGATTAAGTTTCATTTATGAAAAATAGCAATCAAGAAAGGATAAATAGAGAAATAATAGTATTTATATTTCAATAATTTATTGATATTATCAATTTGTGGCATCGTCAAACTAATTAAATTCATCTTCATCAGGTAATGTTTAAAGTGATAAAATAAATTATTACAATCACAAATAAAATATGAACAACATAACTTTATTGATAAACATTGTGGGTACAAATTTGTTCCTCCCTTGATTCTTCTCTCTCTTAAGATTTTTTTTCGTTATTTGAGGCCCATTAGAGGCGTGTTTCTCGAACTAGGATCATTTGGAATTAATCTCCATGAAAGGATCTGTGGATCCTCTTGAAGTATTTGATTATCAAAAAGACTTTGACATATCTTGATATCTTTATGAATATCCCAAGAGTTTATGAGATATTCAAGATGCCTCTTCAAGGGAATATAATACTTTTTATATGGACGTAAACTAGAATTTAGGATGGAGTAGCCTCCGAGAATCCTCACTGGAATTGAACACGTCTAGTAAGTTTCAATTAGAATTGAACATGCCTTCTACAATCCCATAAAAATTTGATGTCTACAGTCATACATTTCCTTCAAATCAGTCTACAATTCAAGTGGATGTTTCACTGTCAGGTATTCAACCTTCATCTTTCATCTAAATGGCAATGAAGAAAAATTATAACTTTTGCTTTGTCCTAACTCGATGTTGTATTACCCTTATAATAATGACTAGGGGCAAATGGGTGGATTGGATCATATTTGGTTGGATTGAATATGGATTGAGTTAAAATGGATTGGTGACACACCACTCATATAAAATATGGGGAAAATAGATTTGGTCAAATATGATTTGGGTAAAATGATTGTAACCCATTTTAATCTCATACACCCAAAAATATATTAAATCAAAGCTAAATTTTTAATACTTCAACCTTTACCACCTTACCGCACCCTTATATTATTATTATTTTTTAAATAATTTTTCATACAAAAAAAAAAATTATCTTGTACCCCCATCCCACCTCATCCCCACCCCCCAAAAAAAATTTTACAACTATTTTAATTTTATAAAAATAAATTCAGAAAATTTTCAAAAAAACAAAATTTCCCCACCCATCCTATCCCCACATCCATTTGAACTTTGAGTTAAAAGTGGGGAATTTGATAAGTTTTGAGTTAGAAAGGCCAAGTTGTGAAGAAAGTGGTTTTCAGCATTTTTTGGAGTTTCGAGTGTCGGGATGGAATTCCGTCAATTTCATCAATCGCGGAATGTGAAATCAGATCAGTGAGAGTTGTCGGTTTCAGATTTCGAGTCTTTTATTTAATTTGAGGTCCTAAGTTGTGAATTTGTGAATTTTTAGCCTTTGAGTTGACTTTGGTCAACACTCGGGTTTTGGATGCTGAGATCGGAATTCTGAGAATTTCGTTGGATTTGAGGGATGATTTTAGGCTTAGGTGAGGTCTTAGTTGATTTTTGAGAGGTCCCGAGCTTGTTTTAGCCGTTAAGTTGTTGAGTCTGTTTCTTGTGGTTTTCACGGATGTCGGATTAAGGAGACCTCAAATTCATGTTTTGACGATTTCATTGAGTTCGGAATGTCAAGTTTAATTGATTTGCATATGTTGTTTGTGTATACGGGGTGTTGAACAAATCCCGAGGATCCTTACAAAGTTTGATCGTTGGCTGATTTTTCGTGTGATGTGTTCTGGTGCACCCTCCGCGTTCGTGGAGCTTATGGTCGCATTCAAGGAGGGGAAGGGATGAGGACCCCGCGTTCGCAGAGTCTTGATCGCGTTCCCTGGAGGTCAAGGCATTGACCTCCGCGTTTGCAAGAGACTTGTTGTGTTCACAGAGGTCCAACTCATTAAATCCCGCATTCACGGGCAGGGGTCCACATTCACAGATGACCCCTTGGCAGTGCTTAAATTCAAATTTTGGGGGTTCTTCCCTTTTTTCATTTTTGGAGCTTTGAGAACTCGGTGGAGGCGATTTCCATCATGTTTTTCAAGATAAAATAGTTTGGTAATGTTTCTTAACTCTAAACCTCCAATTACCCATTATTATTATTTAATTTATGAGTTTAAATCAAGATTTTGGATTGATAAATTGGGGGTTCTTCATGAACATGAGTTTTGAAGTAAAAGTGAGTTTGTGAACTGATTTTGAGACCTCTTTCGAAATGGTTCTCACCAATGATTTCCTAAAGCCTTGAGTAATGTGAATTGCCTTATTGTGACCCTTTTTGATTGAAAACATGAATGTGGACTTGAATTGTGTGAATTGTTGTCTCTTACATGTGGTGTAACATTGCTTGTGTGCATTGATTGTGAACATTGTGATGAGACATGTGATGATTTATGATGCCGAGGTCTTTGTCGGCGTGTGTTATGATGTCAGGTCTTTGCCGGCGAGTGTTATGATGTTGAGGTCTTTGACGACGAGTGTTGTGATGTCGCGGTCATTTTTGGTAAGTGTTTATAGAGCCGATGGGAAATGGTTCCGACTAGTGATTTGATAAAAAGTCGATGGGGAATGATTTCGAGTAGTGATTTGATATAAAGCCGATGGGAAATGGTTCCGTCTAGTGATATTGTTTCGATGGAAAATGGTTCTGGCAAGAGATTGAAAATTATGATTTGATGCATTTGATGCTTATGCGTGACTTGATTGTCAATTGTGATTTATGTACTTGTTGTGTGTGATTGAGCTACTTGACTTTGAGAATGACTTGCTTGATTCGTTGATTGTTGGTTACGACTATTGAACTGTGGATATTGGTCATTGTGAATCGTATATTGTAGAATTTCTAGGTTGGGCTGATTTATGTGCAGGTAGTTTAAGGAGGTTCGGTTGGAGAGTAAGAGGTATTTGTTTTCTAGCTAGATTCCTTATTTTCTAGGTTTCTTGTTGGGTACCATGTTGTTGGTACTCACCCCTTTGCTTCTGCACTTGTGTAGGTTCCTAGCCCGGACCCACGTGATCTCTTTCTCCTTCTCCTTCTTCTAATTTCGAGACTTATCGAGGAATTGAAGAGGTAGCTGTTTGTCACTTCGACGGACCCTCTTTTTCCTTTTCCTTATACTTTATTCTATTTGAGAAACAAAGAATGAGACTTGTATTCATCTTTCGAATTTCTTATTTACTTTAGTGGCTTGTACACGTGATAACCAGGTTATGGGGTATTGTTTAGAATGAATAAGGTTTCCGCCTTTGTCTTGTTCTTGCTTTACTATTTTCCGCATTTCTTTCGTTTTTATTGGGTTGAGGCTGACTTATCTTGGTGGGAATAGACAAGTATCATTACATCCGTTTTTAGACAATGACATATGGGCTAAAATTGTCACCCCTAATAATGACACAAAAACGTTAAGTGTTTAAGTAAATTTCAACATCAAGAACTCGTGACAAATAAATTTTTTTAGAAATATCAAATACCACAAATTCAGACTTTGATAAACTCAACTTAACAAAATTATCATTAATTCTTTTAGAAATAATATAAAAATAGTGAAAATTAGTAAACAATACGATTCATATGATTATAGATTATAAGCCAAATCGAGGTTATACTAAAAAATAAATAATTCACATTTAACAATCAATAATCATTAAAAACTCTAAGGTACTGCTTCGTGAGTTAACTAAATTATACTTCATTTGTTCAATAATAGTTATCCACTATATATTTTGCACACTTTTTAAGATATTATAAATAGAAGCGTAATTTTATATATCACCCTTTGAATATAATAAATACAATGTCTTGAAAAATGTAACAGAGAAATGATTATAATTAATGAATTAGGAATTAAGTATAAAATTATTCATTGATTTTATAAAATAGACAAATATTATTGAACATCCCAAAATAATATAGTGGAGAATTATTATTGAAGAGAAAGAATATTATAAATACATACTTATTATTTTGTCTCCTTTAACCAACGTAGTGGGAAACATCATTGAACACAAAAGTAAAATGTCTGCATCAAAAAAATTGGCTCACTGCCATTATGCCTTTCCAGTTCCCATCAAAATCAAAGGTTTTGTAAAAAAAAAATTGCAATGTTCAAATGAGTAAGATTTAATTATATCTGGTGAAATGAAACTTAAAAATATTTAAATCGTGTTGATAACTTATTGTAAATGTAAGAACAAAAGAATAATATAAAGATGAAGATAAGAAGAAGAAAAAAGACGAGAAGCATAATACAAGATAAGAGAAATAATATAAGATGTAACTTTCTTTCTTTTAAGTATATATTCAATATTATTCTTAATCACCAATAACACTAGTACACACAGAGGAGGAAACTAAACATAGGAATTACAGCCATTCATTTAATCAAATTGTTTAGTACATAAACATATAAAAAAATTGATTAACTCAGAAAATTTTATACGTCACTAAATTGAGATAAGAAAATAATATCAATTATTTAAAAATTATATAATAAATTTTATAAATAATAATAATTAATCATTTAAATTTTCTAACAAGTATATAAAAAGTTAAATAACTCTTAATTTGCATATATACTATATAAATTACAATTAAATAGTGACATACACTAAATCGCGCTGACACGAATTTCTATATATATTATTACAAAAAGTGGGGACGTTGATCTAAAGAACATTAGTAGTACAACAACAAAATAAATAGAATGTCATTAAACAAAAAATATGGTGACATGTATTCCAAATAATAGAGGTGGTGATAATGGCATAAGTTTGAATTGTGTAATTCATGTATTGGATGAATCTCCAAATCACATGATTTTACCTTTGACAAAACCTCAAGTTTTGGCACATTATTAGAGCATATTTGTACAGCTAAAAGTCCATGTGGGCTATGCATATCTTTTCTATCCATAAGAAAATTTTAAAATGAACTAATAAAATAAATTATTATTAAAATGAAGTGTAATATTTACTGCAACTTAATTTCTACAATTAGTTTTGCTAGTACTGACAATTTCTGAATGTTATTGTGATGTGCATTTTGTTGATAAAAAAATATAATAGTAGCACATTTTTTTAAATTGTAATACGACGTACCAGGGATAATTATATATTCACGGAAAGTCAAACTTTGTACCAATATATGTGATTTTTTAAAATTACTTTTTTCAAAAAATGTCTTTATATTTAGTAATAATTGAATTTTTAGTTATATTTTAATAAAATAATTTATAAAATGATTTATTATCATCATTTGTTATTTTAATCTACAATTGTTTTTAAAAAAAATAGTAAATTGTGTGCCTAATAGAACACTATCACATGAACTTAAAACGAAATATTGATATTACCTTCTGTACAGAAAATTTTAAATACTTCATTCATCCACTTTTAATTGTCATGTTGCCCTTTTCGAAAGTCAATTTGACTAATTTTCAAAGTTGAATTAGATTACAATAATTTGATATTTTAAACAAAAAATTTAGATATTCTAAAACTATACAAAAGTACTATAATTGCAATTCTTGTATGTCGGTGAAAAAAAATACATCGTAAAATGTTAGTCAAAATTCTTATCCTTTGACTCTAAGAAATATGACCATGACAACAAAAAGTGAATGAATGAAGTAGTCTTATTCATAATTAATTGCTAATAATTGATTTGCATAACTCATAATAAATAACATAATTAATGATATTAAAGAGCAGAGAGTGACATTCGATTTGCTTGTAGGACTATTTTAAAACAACTAATCCGATGTAATTTCTACGTGATAAATATGATCATAAGCTTTTCAGTACTATACCATCATTTTGACCCATGTATGATTCCATCATATAGCTCATATTATCTTACCTTGCATGAATCTCATAGGGAAAAATTATGTGATTAAGCAAATTTATACTATTTAATTACTCATCATAGCTATAATTTGTTATAATTACCACCCGCGACTAACATTAACCATTAATTACGTGGGCTGACTTCGAGTTTGGTATAATTAACCGCGTTTGTATTGTATAATTTGCCACATTTGTATAATTCACAGCTAACAATTCTTTGTTTGATTTGTATTTTTATACGATAGTTTGTATTAGTATATGACGATGATTTCCTTTGTTTTTTCAGTTTTGTCATCATATACATTCAATCTTTTTGTGTATAACCTTTTAAAGTTTGTATAAACATGTAGTTTTCGAATTTTGTATAATATAATTTATATAATGTATTTGTATAATATATTTTGTATAATTGTTTAAAGTTCATATGTTTATGTTTGTATCAATTCGTTATTTCGAGTTTTATTATATTTGTATAATTCCAGACTTTATATTACTCAATTATACAAAAACACGCGAATTATACAAATGTACCTGTGAATTATACAAACGAGATGTTAATTATACAAACTATTGTCCTCTCTCGCTTGTCTCTCTCCTCCCCTCACAATCTCGCTCGCCCCTCTCCTCCCTCTCCCAATCTCTCTCGCCAGAATATACAAATATATAACATATGTATAATATACAATTATCTAACCGATATACATATACAATTCACCTCTCTCCCACTCTCTGCCCTCTCTCACTCGCCTCGCTCCTCCCTCTCCCAGACTCGCTCCCTCCCTATACATATAGCTACGAATTGTAATTAATAAACTATAGCTATGGAGCGTAATTAGGTTATATTTGAATGGCTATATGGTAAAGTTCATCATCTTATAACTATCCATGTGCATGAATCTTTGAACGATTATTATTTTTATCTCATGCACAAAAATTCAATAAGCTATTTAATGATCGAATTGTCATTACACAATATTTCATTTTCATAGATCATAAGTCAATCATCATACATGAGAGTTCCGAAACATTCACATCAGTTACTTTCTCCGTTCAATATTAGTTGACCACTTTTTATTTTGAATGGTCCTTAAGAAATCATAAATAAGAACATAATTTTACCAATTCGCCCCTTAAAAAACTTCTTGGAATTTTACAAATAAATATAAACTTTTTCAAAAAGAATTAATTGCAAGGGTGTTATAGGAAACATTTAATTAATATTTTCTTGATATAGTAAGGTGAACAACTAATACTCCCTCTGTTCCTAATTACTTATCCAATTTTCCTTTTTTACTTGTCCATTTTGACAAATTAAGAAAGGACAAAAATGTTTTACCTCTTATTCCCTCAGTTAATTAATTGTTAAAAAGGTAGAACTTCTTAAAAATCTTAATTTTTTAATTCATTACTTCATAATTAATAGGAATAAAATGGTCAACCCACTATTTTTAGCATAATGATCAACAAATATGAGACAAAGGAAATATAGAAAATTCAACTTCATAGAAATATTGCGAGCCTTAAGATTATAAATAAATGGTGAAATAGTCTAGTGGACCCTTGTACTTGTACCCGTTTGTATTGTAAACCCTTCTACTTACCCCTTTGTCATCTGAACCCTTTCAACTCGTTGTGACTCTCAATCGCGCTGATGTCACATTCCATGTCAGATAAAATTTGCCACATCATTTTTTATTTTTATAATAATTTCTTTTTGGAAGAAAAATCATAAAGTTTTGATGCAAATTTTATAAAATAAAATTTAATTTATTCTTTTAAATTAAAATTTTGGGTCTCCCTACATCATCTGCCATTTTCACCGTGAAATGGCTCAATCGCCGGAAAAAGTTGCCGCTGCCACCACTCCTCTTGCCGGCGAGACCAAAAATACTCTCTCCCTCATCTATCTCCATCTTCATCGCACACTTTCACCACTTTTCTTACCTCCTCCTTCTCTAACCTCCACAAATCCAAAAACCATAAGCCGCCGCACTAGCCTCGTTCCCCTCTCCACTGTGTTTCTTTTTCCGTACCATCGACAACTCATGCGAACCATCAGGGACCCCATATGCTCTCCCTCCTCTCTGGCGTACCAGAAGGCCAGAAAATTCCTCGTTGCCTCCGGTGTACCTCGCCGCCTCTGGTGTACCAGACCACCTAAAGAAGATGAAAGAAAGAAAAAAAAAGGGTTGGACAAAAATGGAAATGATTGAAAAAAATATAATAACTAGTACTACAAACGCAGCCTCCCTCTTCCTTCTTCCCCCTTTCCCCATTCCCCTTTCCCCTTAGTTTCACAGATCTTTGGCTACTCTAAACCATTAGCTGATGTTTAGAGAATCTGTAGTATCTTTTTGTTCTTTGTGTTTTGGAGTTGTACCAAGATTTTAGGGTATTTTGGTATTATCTAATTTTGTTGGTTTATCATTTCTCCAGAAGTTTGAGGCCAAATACGATTTATACAAGATCAATTTCCCTTGATAATTTTGCATTAGAAAAAAAGTGATGGTAGAAAAAAGTAGGTCATTGGGCCAAGAAAAAGGTTTTTTTTTTTCTTTTTTAAGTTTATTATTTTATTCTTTTTATTTAAATATTTTAAAAATTTAAATATGACGTTCACTTGCCTTAATAGGCGTTTGGTCTCACTCTCTTGCCAACTCAATCATATTAATGCCACATAAGCATGGTCAATCGTCAGAGGGGTTTGATATATTGTGTTTTATTAAGTGTAAGGGTTCAGTTGGTAAAGTGTTAAGTAAAAGGGTCCATAATACAAACTGATACAAGTACAAGGGTTCACCAAACCATTTTGCCTAAATAAATTGCTAAATACCTTTTCTGGAAATTCTGTGACAAGGAGAACATAGAATATCTGAGAAATCTATATATATAATAAAGTTGAATATAGAAGAAGTGATGTGGCCTTCCTATGGTCTCTATTTGTATTTATCTTTTTTCCTCCTTTTTTTAATTATTTGTATTTATTTTAATCAATTATTTTATTATAAAAGTAAATTAGTTAATATATTACAAATAAATATTTTATTAATTAAGGTATATTTACAACAAAAAAACTCTTGACATGCCAATTTACAAGAAGTAATTATTCATAATTCACACTTCTCTAATTTCCAATCTTAATATATAATAGACTCTAAAGGTTTTTTTTAATTATTTACTTTAATAAGATTTAAGCTTCGTATTTCATAAGTTGAATAATTAATATAAGTTTAGGTTTGAATTTGTTGGTTCGCCCACCTAGGAGGTTAAGTGTGGGTGTCATTCATGACTCGTTTTGGATTGTGACAAACTTGGTATCAGAGTTTTAGGTTCGGTGATTTCGTCACACAAGGACAAGTCTAGTAGAGTCTACCAGAACGGTATGGGAACGCCTTTACTTTTCTTCGAGAGGCTATAGGACTTTAGAAAAACTCCATTCATCTTCTTTCGTGCTATAACTTGAATCCAATTGGTATCTAGGTGATACAAATTGGTATCTGACCTCCTTCACTCTATTTCGCATATGGTTAGTACTAGAGTAGTAGAAGTGGAAACACTAACATTAGCAAGAGAATATTTGTCATTGGAAATAGGCATATTTTCCCAATTGACTACAGGGACTATAATGACTAGTGACCAACAGGATTTTTCCATTAGTTTCTTAAAGTTAAGACCCCCATTCTTCATAGGTACTGGCTATGAAGATACTTATGATTTCTTTGTTGATTTTCATGAGTTGCTTCATAAGATGAATATAGTGGAGAAGTTTGGTGTTGATTTTGTGACATACTAGTTTCGAAAAGATGCCAAAATGTGGTGGAGGTCTCATATTGAGTGTCGACCAATAAAGGCACTACTTATAACTTGTTGTAACGACCCGAACCGTTGTTATTTAGGAAAAGCAAAAATTTGGGAAATTACTGGGGCCGCCAAGGCAGGCCAGATGTGGCTAGGGCGGCAGCGCCACAGCGGGGTAAGCTGGCGCCAGAGCGGGATAGGCAAGACATAATGTAAATAACGTGAAATCTTATTTTATCCTTCTTCCTAAAATACCTAATTTAGACGTAAACCACCCTAGAAACCCCCCAAAAAGTTGCTCTAAGCTTGGGAAGGAAGGATAAGGAGATTTCTAGCGTAAGGAGGTCGATGGATTGCGGATTTCTGGTCAAGATCAACGTCACGAAGTCTGGAAACAAGAATTGAAGCCAAAACCTCGTGCAACTGCTTGGCGCCCAGGTAGGCTAGGTTTGATTAATTTAGTAGTTATAAATCTGTGTCCACTGCGTAGTATAATGATAATCAATGGTAGGATTCATGCGTAGGCCTTCGTGCACCGAACAAAAGATGATTAAATCATAGGAAGATGCCTTAGATGATGAACTAGGATTGAGTATGGTCGAGTTATGGTTTTAGAGATACATGTTGATGAATAATTCATGGTGATGGTTGTGATTTCATGAATGTGTGATATATATTTGTCTTGCTTCATTATAATACGGGTATGTATGTGGATGTTGCATTGTTGACCACATTAATTGTAAATGAGATAGATGAATGATGAATGCCATGAATCATGACTTGATTGTATGATTCTGAGAATATATTTGTGATTGTGGTTGTGGCTTGTTGAATAGATCGAGTGTTGCGTTCTGACACACTAACTTGAATCGGTTGCCACGTTCCGGCATAATTATATGGATCGATTTCCATGTTTTGGCATAATCATTGGATCGATTGACAGGTTTCGGCATAATCATTGGATCAGGTACCACGTTCCGATATGCTTACAGTTTGGTTTGGGTTCCATGAGAGGACCATTGACTTGACATAATTGTATATTATGATAATTGTGGAATTGCATATGGTTCGTAATGATAATTGATTTTGCATCTCTCCGAAAATTGTTAAATGTTTATGAGGGTTTATATCTGATTATTCTACTATGTAGAGTAAACTTGTTATGTATCTCATTGGTGAATGAACCGGGAAGAGAAAGCCCCAAACCGGGATGGAATACAATATGTGGGAAGGGCCAAGGGCCCAAGAGTTACTAATGTTTAAGTGAAGGGTTGACCGCGTGTTGCAAGGGATTTGTGGTTAGTAGTTAGGAAGTTTGATATAATGTACCATGTCGCAAGGCTGGGTAATATAAATGAGGAAGTAAGGGTTTGTCATGGGTGGTTAGTCGGAATGCTTGTATTTGTATTCGTGGTCTCTTCTATGTGTTAGAATGGTTAGGCTATGATATAAACCTAGTAAGTAGGTAGAATGAAAAGGTAGTTAGTAGTAAGGGTACTAGTGTAATTTGAGGTATTCGAGAGAGGTAAAGATGGAGAAGCGAGTGGTTTATTGCATATTCTTGCTAGTTGATTTCTTATGTTATGCGGTGGGCGTCGGGTTGACCGATGATGTTTATTAGTACGTGTGGTTTGTACTGATACTACTCTTGCTATGCCTTTTTGGGCATAGTCTGGATGCAGATTGGTGATGTTTCATTAGATGAAGACGAAGATTTCTCCAGCTTCTATTTTTCCTTCTGCATGGTGGGAGTTGTGTCATTTATTATTATGTCAAGTTTGTATTCTTAGCAGCTCTTGTACCTCTTTAGACCAGATCCTTGGGGTGTTAAATTCTTTACAAGTCTTAACCTGAAATTGTTCAAAAATTATTATTTATAAAATCCCGTTATTAGATTTATCTCTGTTTCTTTTAATTTTCCGCATGTTTTGACTATTGGGATATGATGGTTCTCCTACTTAGGTGGTAGTATGTAGGTGCCCGCACGGCCCGGTGGGTTGGGTCATGACAAATTAGTATCAGAGCCCAAGTTACCGGTCTCCCAGTATAAGAGTAAAATGTGGACTAGACTCCTGTGGATTGGTGTGTTGACGTCCACATCTAATCTACAGGAGGCTACAAAGCATTCTAGGAAGTTGTTCCACCTTCTTTCTCAACTTTCGTACGAGTGTCGCTTGTGGTATGAGTTGAGTCCAATTGGTATCTCAACAAAGTGAACTAGATGTAGTGGTCACAACTGAAGGAACACAAGCAGGGTAAATTGAAACTGAGAAGGTTCCAATTGGCATCTGGCCCTAGGGGTGGTGTGATTTCATAGATGATCAAGAATGGTCATCCATGGAGCGAACTAACTAATTAAGAATTTGGACTTATATGTGAATTGTATCTTGGAAACTTTGAATGTGTGCTTCTTGTTGTCTGAATTAACTGCGAATGTGAAGTTGTAATTGCTCGAATGTGATGAGGTGATTATGTGAAAAATAAATGTGTGTCTGAACTTTGATATGTACAATATGTTGGCTTGGTTGTTGAAGTTATGCAAGTTGTAAGTGCTTGAATATTGTGAAACTCATTGTGAAAGGAAGATCTTAACTAGGTTCGATGCAAGGGTTAGATAAAGCTATGAGGTAATTCGTACGGAAGATTTGAAAGTGCCTTGCGCTTGTGTAATAATCGTGTGAGTGTATGGGTGTATCCTGGGGATGTGTGGATTTTGGTGCTGAATTAATAAGAACGAATTGACTCATGTATCGTGGGTTTGACTTGGAGTAGTCAAGGATTTCTCCTAGCTCAGAGAATTATCCAAAATTTATTTGATAAAGCTTGGGAACCCTTGTGAAATTTAGATGCAGCTTGGTGATGCTTTGGGCATAGTCTTGTTGCAGGTTGGTGATGTTTCATTAGTTGAAGACGAAGAATTCTCCAGCAGCATCTATTTTTCCTTCCGTATGGTGGGATCTGTGTCATTTATTATTATGTCCAGTTTGTACTCTTAGCAGCTCTTGTACCTTTTTAGACTACATCCTTGGGGGTGTTAAATTCTTTACAAGTCTTAACCTGAAATTGTTTTAAAATTATTATTTATGAAATCCCGTTATTAGATTTATCTCTGTTTCCTTTAATTTTCCGCATGTTTTGACTTTAAAGATATGAGGGTCCTCCTACTTAGGTGGTAGTATGTAGGTACCCGCACGGCCCGGTGAGGTGGGTCGTGACACTTGTGCAATATTTTCTAGCCTCTTCATGGAAAAATATATACCCCGGACTTTGAGGGATAAGAGGAGAGATGAGTTTTTGAATATAGAGCAACAAAATTTATTTGTTGCAGCTTATAAGGCCAAATTTCATACTTTATCCAGCTATGAGACTCAACTTTGCTTCGGTACAGAAAAGAGGATTCGCTTTTGTATGAAGGAATTAACGTCAAATTTATAGATTTCAATTTTATAGGTGGCCGCTTCAGCAAAATATTTTCAGGAAGTTGTTGATTTTGTGATGGAGGTAGAGGGAGTGAAGTCAGATGACTATGTTAAGGTGACAACATTTAATAAGTTTCATAAGGGATGAATAGATAATGAACACCTTTACTTTGGATAATAGTAAAGTTATCATAATATGTATGGGTTCCTTAGTGAATTATGAACCTATGTTGCACTAATTAAAGTTAGAATCTCAACAACGATTTCATAGATTGGGTGTATATCAAAGAAGGTCATGATACAACTACTAGAACAATATTGATGCTTACTTGGTTAAAGTTATGAAGTGTGTTACTTTTGTTATCGACCTGATGTAAGAAAGAGTGCAAATCACTTGGGCTTGAGACAACAGATTTGATAATGTTTTGTAGATATTCAATGGTACAAATGTGTGGGCTATTCGGGTACGATCTTTTTGATAGGTATGATGTGGTCTAGTGATGGATCTGACGGACTTTCACGGTGTGGTACTAGTGTAATGTGGAAACGAATACGTCGATTGTCTAGTGTGAATACTAACTACTTAAGGAGTTATCAATGGTATGACATGTTCAAATAATGACATTCGGTGTTGCATTCACATTTGAGAAATCAACTAATTTGGTACTATGGGAACTTGGATTAAGCATTGGTTTTAAGGAAAAATTTTGTGGTGGATCCTTGGTACAGTATTAATGCATTTAGGTTGTGAAGTGTATCTTGAGGATTCTAAATGAGGACTGATGATTCTATCTTAAGCTCCAAAGCAGTGAATTGATATCGAAATGACAAGCTTATGGCTAAAGTAAGTCTTAGTGAGTATTCTTGGGCGAAGGTAATTGAAAATTTTAGTAAGAAAGTGCGTATAAAATTAGGCTAGTCTTTTGAATTTATTTGGTATAACTGGGTTTGAAGTGTCATGTCGATGAAAAGGTTGACTTCGTGGTGATGAAAAGGATTACCTGAGCATGATGGTAATAAGAGTTCGTGATGAATTGTGCTTGTGATAAGACTATATAATAAGGATTGTTGGTTAAATGAATTTTTTTTTGGTAATAACGACTTGCGAGTATCTAAGGTTGTGGTTTTCTATCATTTGGTGAGTAACGTGGTTGTATGGAAAGTTTTAGGAGATGTTGGGACACCGCTCAAATAGAATTTAAAGGAAGAAGAGTCATAATGAAATTTTTTTTTAGTGGAATGTAGTGTAGCCTTCGGAAAGAGGTGAGAGCAAGAATATTTTCGCTTATTGCAAGGGCTGAAAAGGTATCTTCAAAGGGGTGAGAATTGGGTTCAGAGATACGTGGTCTCATCCGTTTTGCTCTAGTTATGGTAATAGTGTTACGGGTTCATCAGATTGGTTAAATATTATTGGATAAGACTTGAGAAAGGAGTGTACGGACGTTCAGCTCGAGTGAGATGATAAGTTCTTTTGTGGTTTTGAGTTTGGTAATGAGTACAGTTGATTTTTTAGCGAAGGATATGGTAAGGTCAATAGAGAGACGATCAATGATAAGCTAAGATACGTGAGTTCATAAAAATCTTCAAGGTATGAGATAATGTTGATAGATAAGGGGATTGGGTTACACAGTTGGATTCACAATTCAAGTTTTTTTTTATTGTAAGTCTACATTTGTGGTGATATGTTTTGTCAAGATATGAATTTGTAAGTTAAGAAATGATCCATTGCATTAGTACTGAGCATTTGGAAGGATTTATGTTGGTTTGGATTGTTCAAATTATGGTAGATCACTTTTGGATGTGCTACAATATGGACCTACAGTTCTACATATTTATTGAGGATTATTTTTCGGAGAATGAAACTAAGATAAATTTCTAAGCACTACATTTTTTTTATTTTTTAAACCTCTTTAACAAAAATTATGTATCCACCACTATAATTATAATATAAATAAAAATAAAATTGTGAAACATCATCCTAATTAATATTTACTTGAATGAAATATATAAATAAAAACATTCTATAAGCATTTTAAAACGGAATATATATATA
>JAJOOD010026920.1:0-18679 GCA_029582525.1 Solanum tacnaense
AATCAACAAGAAAAGAATTATCAACATAGATTTAGTGTGATACTATCTAATAGGCTAGTGTCGATTGGTGCAAAGTAATAACTAAGTCAAACATCGATTATGATGTCTAATATGAGGTAAAGGTAAGGGTTAGTAAATTATACACTCGTAGGACCAAGGTGCGGGGTGAAACTCCCTAGATGCCGGACCAAGGATTTATAGATACCTAACTTATCACTTTGCATGTAATATACTAGGACAGGATTGCTATTACTAGGATTACTGAGTTATAAGCTTATGGTGAACACTTATACCCTAGTTAATTTTCTCATCTTGATAACAACAAAAATTGACTTTTGTTTACTGATTACTTACGGAATTCTTACAATTTGTTTCACAAATCCCTCCCTTTTTATTACTTGTTTCTGGAAGTACTTTGACTAAACGAATATAGGTGTAAGTTAAAGTTAAGTCTAAACCAGTTTCCTCGTGGGATCGACCCCAACCTACAAGTTGGGTTTTTTACTTGATAACGATCTCTTATGCTTCTTTAGGGAGGTGTAATTTGAGCGTATCAGTGAGCTCGACGAAGCTCGCCAAAATGGACCAACGCATCACCTTCCCCATTTTTTCGATTATCAATCAATAGCCTACGAAACACTAATTCAAACACAATTTCAAACAACTCTCAACTACCCACGATGGATTTCTAAGTCAGGGTACTCAGAATTCCCCCAATTAGTTCAAGTTCAACCAAACGACAATTTCGCCCTTATGAACGGCATCACCTAATCCATCATCGGGTAAATTCAAGGTATTTGGTTTAATTTGGGCTACTTAAACTTCACCCACACATTACCCAATATGCAAAAACCCACAATTTCAACATCTAACATGAGAAACTTAAACAAATTGGCCCAAACAATTGATTTAACATGCTCGATTTCAATTTAAAACTATACGAACCAACAGGCATGCAATCAAGGCATAAAATTTAACTAAGAAATGATAGGCCCATTACACTACCCATTAGCATTTCAAGTATACCTCAAAAGTAAACAAAATTTGAGACAGCAACCTCCAATGTAGATAATGACATAGACGCGGCAAAAAGGGGGGTAGAGGAATCACAACGACACTTCAAATGCAAATCACACAACACTTAAACAGAATTTTAGTCTAAAGTTTGAGGGAAAGAGTAGATGAGTCAAATTTTTCAAATAAAAAGAGAAGATTTGAATATAAAAGGTCAGAGATTCTTCATTGGGCGCCCAATTCGGTGAACTAAAATAACATCGCCGATCAACTTGGTGAACCGCCGAATGGACCTCAGTCTACCAAACTTGATAGAATATACAGTCCTTCAATAAGTACAAAGGGCAAACTCGATAGGGTTCGCCGATCGAACTCAGTGACTCGCTGAATGGGCAATAAGCTCAGCCAAACTTCCAGAGCCTTCCTCATTTTTTACCTTCATGAGGCGATGCATTTGGGTAATGATGGAGGAAATTTGGTGACTCATCGAGTGTTCCAGCCCCTCACCCATTTGCATTTCTTCCAAAATAAGAACTTCAACCTACGCATCCAACAAAAATTATTTAAATAACAAAAAGTAACGCTTGGTTTGCCTCCCAAGAAGTGTCTTCGTTAACATCGTGGCACGACATGGACATGCACTCAAGCATAATCCAAATATACTACGACAATTTTAGTCACATTGGGGCATTCTCCAAAATTAAACTTCAACCTTTTCCCATTAACCTTGAACATTGCCTCGTCTTTGTTCTCAACTTCTATTTCCCCGTTCGCAAACACACGATTTACATCGAATGGACCCGACCATTTGGACCTGAGTTTTTTCGGAAAGAGTCTCAGATGAGATTTGTAGAGCAACACAAGATTTCCAACTTTACACTGTCGATGAAGGATTTTGGCGTCATGCCATTTCTTGATTTTCTCCTTATTAAGGACTGAACTCTCATAAGCTCGAAGCTGAAACTCTTTCAAAGCATGTAGTTGGTCAACTCCATCCATCGACGCATCCTCCCAATTCAAGTTCATGGCCTTCAAGGCCCATAACGCTTTATGCTCAAGTTGAATTGGTAGATGACAAGGTCTACCAAACACCAATTGATACAGGGACATACCAATTGGGATTTTGAATGTAGTTCTATATGCCCAAAGAGCGTCATCTAACTTCCGCAACCAATAGGTTTGATTTGCATTAACGGTTTTGGTCAAAATTCCTTTGATTTCTCAGTTTGACACCTCGACTTGACCACTTATTTCCAGATGATAAGGGGTGGCAACCTTATGCTTGAATCCATACTCGCTTAACAATAATGCGAACATTTGGTTACAAATATGAGTACCCCTATCACTAATGATTGCACGTGGAGTGCCGAATCTTGTGAAAATATACTGTTTGAGAAATTGAACCATACTTCTCCTTTCATTATTGGGTAATGCCACTGCCTCTACCCATTTAGAGACATAAACAACGGCTACCAAGATGTATTTGTTCCCATAAGAACTAACAAAGTCCCCATGAAATTGATTCACCATACATCAAACACTTAACCTCTAGAATAGGGGTTAGTGGTAATTCATGCCTTAACGACACATTTTTTAACAAGAGAGTTCGCATCTTGATACAATGTTGGCTAATTATAACCACTTCGTAGTACCTTAGCAGTTGTACGCACTCCACTATGGTGCCCACAAACTGGTGACGCATGGTAAGCGTCAAGAATAATATCTACCTTGACTTTCGGGACACATCTTCTAATCATGTGATCCGCACACTCCCGAAATAGGTAAGTCTCATCTCAAAATTACTTCTTCACATAGAAAAGGAACCTCTTTCGTTGGTAAAAATTCAGCCCATCAAGAAGAATCCCACACACCACCTAATTTGCAAAATCAATATACCAAGGCGGATTACCACTCGACACAACCATCACCGACTCATCGGGAAAGCCTTCCTCAATATATTTTTCCCTGGAAACAACCACATTCATTTCAAGCATCGACAAGTGGTCTGCCACTTTGTTCTCACACCCTTTTCGATCTTTGACATAAAATTCCAACTCTCGCAATAATAATACCCATCGAATCAACCTTGGCTTTGTATCTTTCTTAACCATCAAGTAACATATGGCAGCATGGTCTGTGTGTACCACCACCTACGTCCCTATAAGATAAGCTCTAAACTTCTCAAAATCATACACCACGGCTAACAAATCTTGCTCAATGATGGTGTAGTTCTTTTGAGCTACATTTAAGGTCTTTCTTGCATAGTAGACCAGGTGAAATAAATTTCCCTTGTGTTGGCCAAGTATATCCCCCAAAGCTACACCGCTTGCATCACACATTAGCTCAAATGGAATGCTCCGATTAGGAGAAACAATGATAGGAGCCAAAACGAGCTTCTCTTTTAAACACAAAAATGCTTTGACACAAGCTTCATCAAACTCGAAGCAACTTTCCTTTTCAAGTAGCTTGCAAAGAGGATGAGCCACCTTAGAGAAATCCTTTATGAACCTCCGATAAAAAGCACGCATGACCCAAGAAGCTTCTAACACCCTTAACTGGCATAGGAGGAGGCAACTTGGTGATAACTTCAACATTAGCTTGATCAACTTGTATGCCTTCTCCCAAAATTTTGTGCCCCAATACAATACCTTATTTGACCATGAAATGACTTTTTTCCCAATTGAGAACAAGGTTTGTTTCGACACATCCTTGCAAGACTCTACGAAGTTTCTCAAGGTACGCTTCAAATGTATCTCGCACAACCAAAAAGTCATCCATGAAAACCTCCATCGAATCCTCTACCATATCAGATAAAATAGAGAGCATACACATTTGAAATGTCATCAGTGCATTACACAATCCGAAGGGCATTATTTTAAAAGCAAATGTCCCATAGGGACATGTGAAGGTTGTATTTTCTTGATCTTCAAGGGCAACGGAGATTTGATTATAACCAAAGTAACCATCTAGGAAGCAATAACATCCACGACCAGCAAGTCTATCAAGCATTTTATCCATAAAGGGCATCGGAAAATGGTCCTTCTTGGTCCACTCATTCAACTTACGGTAGTCCATACATACCCGCAAACCAGTAACCGATCGCATTGGCACAATCTCCCCTTTTTCATTAGGGGCCACAGTCATACCTCCTTTCTTTGGAACACATTGGATGGGACTAACCCACTTGATATCTGCAATAGGGTAGACAACTCTCGCATCAAGCCACTTAATAATATCTTTCTTGATGACTTCTTACATTGGAGGATTCAACCTCCTCTGATGTTCAATACTTGGCTTACAATCACTAGCTAATTGAATCTTTTTAGTACAAATACGGGGGGAATTCCCACTATGTCGGCAATCGTCCACCTAATAGATTTGATAAAACTCTTCAACAAACTAACAAGCGCTTGCGCTTGCCATTCAAGAAAATCTGTCACAATAATCACGGGTAAAGTGCTATTGGCTCCCAAGATCACATAGTGAAGGTGAGGTGGAAGTACCTTCAATTCAGGCTTTGGTGGCTCTATAATAGATAGCTTTGCGGGAAGACTTTCCCTATTCTTAAAATTGATATCAAGTTTTAAAGGGATCTCAGAATAATAACCTAAACCCGATAGAGCGTCCATTACCTCATCATAATCTTAAATTTCCTCCCCGTCATAGTTCAAAAGGATGGCAGCCAAAAATTTACCAACACAAGAATCTTCGGTCATACTAGCAACCCCTTCAGCAATCACGTAAACGACTGATATCACATGGAGGTCACTTGGTTGCTCCATCGATTTGCAAATATTGAATGTAACTTCTACACCATTTACTCAGAATTTTAGTTCACCACTTTCCACATCAACAAGAGCTTTCCCGGTAGCCAAGAATGGCCTACGAAGAATAATAAGGACCTCCGCATTTCACAATTGAGGATCTCAAATCAGTCGAAAAGATAAATATGTCTACCTTCACCAAAATGTCATAAAGGATTTCAATAGGGTGCTTAATAGAGTGGTCAGCAAAAAGAAGACGCATAGTTGTAGGTTTAGGCTCACCTAGCCCATCTTCCTTGAAAATGGCATAGAGCATGAAGTTTATAGTCACACCAAAATCACACGATGCTTTAGCAAATTTGAACATCCCTATAGTCCAAGGGATAGTAAATTCCCCCAGATCATCTTTCTTGAGAACCACGTTGCGGGACATAACGGCACTACATCTATGGGATACTCCAATCGTCTCGAAATCCATAATTCTCTTCTTAGTGACCAACTCTTTTAGAAACTTTGCATAACCCAACATTTCTAAAAATGCCTCCACCAAATGAATATTAATGTAAAGACTTTTGAAGATGGAAAGAAAATTTTGGAACTTTACGCCTTCATCCCTCTTCTTCAATCTTTGAGGGAATGGTAGAGTAACTTTGGTCAGCGGCTTTGTAGGTACCGAGGGAGACACAACCCCCACATTTGAATTCTTAGAATCACCAAGAAAAACATTTTTTGGTGCATCATCAACCTCATTGGAGGCTTCATTGTTCAAGTACATCACTCTCAAAAAAAATGGTTTTCCCTTTGCTTGAACTTGCATTTTTATCATTTGGCACATCACTCTCCACAACTTTACCACTTTGGATCACGATGGTCGTGCATTGTGCATTATCATTCTTTGGATTGGCCATGGTATCACTAGGAAGACCTCCTTTTGGCCTCGAATTCAAGTGACCAGAAATTTAAGCCATTTGGGTCTCAAGTTGTTTTATAGAAACTGAATGAGAGGTCTCCGTTTGATTCAATGAGGAAAAATCAACCTCCATCTCCTTGAGCACTGATGAGTCTAGGATTTTGACTCATTTAGGGCTTGTTATTCATAGTATTAGTGTCCTCGATGACTATTTTGTACTCTAAACTGATATTTAAATGCTAATTTGCATATATAAATGAAAAGGAGCAAGGTAAGGACATTACAGGACAAAAAAGGAGCGAAAAAGATGAAGGGGCTGAAGATGGTAAAGTTGAGAATCCCCAAATCCACTCAGTGAGTCGCCGAGTGGCACCTCAGCCTGCCTAATGTTCCAGACTACCAGCCCAGGTGAGAAGCCAACTTGGTGATAGAATAGGACTTTCGGCGAACTACTGAATGGATCGTCAATAATGAATTTGATCACCTAAATTTATAGGGTATGAAATTGGCAATTAATCGATCGCATCCCCAAGTATCCCTTTCTACTTGATTACTACCCTATTTTTCATAGTTGTTAATCTACAAACCTTATCTCCTCATTTGACACTTGTTGTCAACCCCTTTGATTTACTTCAATGGTTTCGATAATTTCTATTCCTACAATCGAATTGAATTCTATTCGATAATTTGTTTCACTTCATAATTGAATTCTCTACCGTATCATTCCTTGTGGGATTGACCCCAACTCTTTGTTGGGTTTATACTAGATTGCAATCGCCTACACTTAGTTTTGGATGAAGTTTAGTTGAGCTTTATCAAAAATGGTGTCGTTGTTGGGGAGTGGTGTTTGGAATTCTCTTAGTGAAGTAGAGTTGTAATCTGATCTTGTTTGTAGTTGAATCGATTTATGTTGTTTTGTGTTTGTTGTTGGTTGTTTGTTAACAAGTGACGAAATGAGTGTGAACAGAAGTAACGGTAGCCAGCTTGGACACCAAGATGACATTGGCAATCTGAATGATGTCAATGAAGTAGTTCAATTGGGTGGTGTAGGTTCTATTCGTTTACCTCAGGTCGGGGGGAATGTTGTCTTTCACGTAACTAGCACAATGTTGCAACTCCTGCAAATTAAAGGACTATTTGGAGGGCTAGCTCATGAGGATCCCCATGATCATATCTGAAATTTTGTGGACGTATGTGGTCCATTCTCATTCAAAAACATCTCACAAGATTCAGTCCGGCTCTGGTTATTTCCTTTCTCGAAGCAACCAAATGGTTAGCTTATCTACCGAGGGATTCGATCACATCTTGGGAAGAACTTACAAAGGCATTCTACATAATATTTTTCCCTCATTCAAGGATGATGGCATTGAGAGACA
This sequence comes from Solanum tacnaense, assembly GCA_029582525.1. Taxonomy (NCBI): domain Eukaryota; kingdom Viridiplantae; phylum Streptophyta; class Magnoliopsida; order Solanales; family Solanaceae; genus Solanum; species Solanum tacnaense. Next base: position 7,065 of record JAJOOD010026920.1, read on the forward strand.
ATACTCAAGGCTTTACATATTAGATTGTGAGCCAATCCACGAAACGTGGCAAAGATTTCAGAAGTTGTTACTTCAATATCCGACTCACGGACATCCAAACAACTTGTTGTTACAACACTTCTACCGGAGTCTAGATTCGATGAAAAAAGGTGTGGCTGATCAACTTTTTTGAAGAGGTATTATGAGCGCCCAAATGGATGTTTTGTCTAAACATGTAATGGGTAGTGGTTCTAAAGTTGTGAATGATGTTGGAGTTCGCGGAGTGAAACCCGATGATGCAAATTTGAAGCGTCGTGCAATGAAGAAGTACACTTTCTAGCAAATCAGGGAGGAGGATTTCACCAAAATTATCTAAGGTCGGGTGGAAACCAAGGTTTGAATAGAGAGCGTGATGAAGGATGGAAGGATCGTGATAAGGAGTGGTGTGATCATGGTACAAACTAGAGGGAGTGTGATGGTGACAAAGAAATATATGTTCCTCCCCATGAGCGTCAAAAGCCAAAAGAGCAAAGGGTTGACCCGGAAAACTTTCACACTGAAGATATGCTTACATGCATTCTCAATAAAGTGGAAGGGTCGGACAAGGTGCTTAAAGAAATGAAAGAGGACGTCTCCATACTAAACCATACGGTTAACTCTCACTCGGTATCCATTAAGTAATTGGAAATACAAATGGGTCAAATATCATCTAATTTGAACTCAAGGCCAAAAGGGGGTCTACCAAGTGATACCTTGGCTAACTCGAAGAATGAACCTTGAAAGTGTATCCACGTCGTGCCATGACGTTAAATAAGGTGCTTCTTGGGAGTTAACTCAAGGGTTTAAGCTTTTCTTATTGTTTTTCTAATGATGGGTGTTGAATGTGCAGGTTGAAAAGTTGAAATTTTGGGCTAATGAGCAGTTAGGCAAGCCCAGTGACCAATCAGCGACTCGTCGAACAGTTCGGCGAGCCCGACTTGGCTATCGTTTGAACCACTTAGTTAGCTAGAGCTTTTGTAAAACTCAACGAGCTAAAGAGCCATTTGGAGCTTCACCGAGTGGGTCAGCGACATAAGTGGTTATCGTTGATCAGCGCGCGAACTGAAGAGTCATGAAGGGCTGAACCATTTTTAAATTCAAAACTCTCCCTCATTTCATATTTTTCATCTTCTACACTTTCACAACCGAACTTTCGAATATATTTTTTTGTTTTTTTTTTTGCTTTGTGTGTTGGATCAACTGCTTAGGGGGGAAACTTTTTTACTTTGCTAGCCTAGTATTTCAAACATTTGCTTTTGAGGTTGGTTATCTGAACCCTGCACTTTAATTTTGGTAATTGCAAATACATGATCGTTACCTTGTTGATTTATGAGCTTAGTAGTAATTGTTTGAATGATGGTTGTTAATATGTGCCTTTAAGATCCCGAATTGCCTATGTTTGCATTTATTTGTTAAATTTCGTGTGTTGAATGATCAAAATGATGGGTTGTGTTGATTTTGTTGATGGGTCTAATGTGGGTGAAGTTTGAGTAACCCCAAATTATGTCGATTGTCTAATTCTTCCCAATGATAGAGAGGTTGACGTCATTCTTAAGGGCAAAAGATGTCAATTGGCCAATTTTTGCCAAATCGGGGCAAGTCTAAGTACTCTGAGGTCATGGGTAGTATGGGTCTAGGCTCTATTGCATAGAATAATGGTTTAACTTTGTTTTCATAGGCTGCGGGTGAGAAATTGAAGGTCGCGGTAAAAATCTAGCAGGTTGGACTGTTCGGTGAGTTGGGTCGAGCTCGCCGAGTGGTTCGGCATTTGCCTAAAGACCCCTTGATTGCATTTTCATCCTTCATTTTTGGGATTTGTGTTCTGTAACATTCGGCGATACACCTGAGCTCACTCGGCGACTCGCTGAATGCCTTTGTGATGGCCCTTTTGTGACCTGGTATTTTCTAAAACTATTCTATAACATTCGGCGAGCTACTTCTTGTTCGTCGAATGGTGTTGGCGATTCGCCGAAAGGCCCTGGACATCACCGACTTGTGCTGATTTTTGGCAAATTTTATTCTGCAACATTTAGTGAGCCCGACTTGGCTAGCCGAATGGGTTCAGCGACTCGCCAAATGGTTCGGTGAGTTTTCCTGCAGAGTTTAATACATTTGAATTAATTTTTTTCAATTGCATCTAACGTATGTGGCTTTGTTTTGCCGAAATAGCTAGACCAAAAGTTGTTGAAAGAAATCAACCACCACAAAAGCAGGAAAGAGGCATAGTAAACAATGAGAGGGTTGCTCCCTCCCGGAACGCACCGGCTAAGTTTCCCCCAACCGAGGGAATAGGAAAAGGAATAGGGCCGGTAATGCCAACACCGGCAATTGAGAGCTCAGACAACAACGGCATCTATGGCACTCACCTCACGATGTCTGAAAGTGGGGGTAATTGAGCTGAGAGTTCTCCGGCCTCTGCTTCTGAGCAGGAAGATGACCAACTTCTCCAGGCTAGGAGAGAGGAGCTACGCTCCAAGGCAATACATGATCCATATCGAATCCCCATACCTCCTCCACCTCCAGCTCAGGTAGTAGAGTAGGCTCCTCCACTAGTTCAGGCTCCCCTACCTCAGTCACTGAAAAGATTAAAGACCAAGTATTTGAGAACCATTCTTGAGGAAAAGCGTTTGTCTACTGATGGCGTGGTAGACCGGTACCAAGAGGTGTGGAACACCATAAGGTTCTACAAGTTCGAGCTCTATAGGAAGCCTAGAGCCCTTATATTCCTACTTGGGTCCGGGAGTTCTACTCAGCATACGGGGAGTTGGTGCCAAAGGGAAAGAAAAAGGTCAGCGCTTATAAGCAAGTTGGCTATGTGGTAGTGTGGGGCAAGAAAGTCAAATATAGTAGCACCGATATCAATGAGGTGCTGGGATGTACAATGAACGTAATGCACTACTACATAGATAAAATCAAAAAGAAGACCCTAGATGATTTAAAGGGTTGGTTAAAACCCCTGATTTTTTATGTAATATCGAGGTGGATTGAGGTTGGTGCACCTATTGAGAAGAAGGACCTGAACGTGGCTGCCAAATATTGGTTCAAGTTCATCAGCAGCACATTGATGCCTTTGTAGAATGAGTCGATCCTCCGGCAACCGAAGGCTGCGTCTTTAAGCTACATCATGGATCGGGAGAGACTGAATCTAGGTTTGATCGTAGAGTAGGAGATGGCCATGAGGGCCAAGCAAAGTAAAATTTCTCTCCCCTTACCAATTTTAGTTACTGAGTTGTGCAGGAGGGCCCGTGTTACAATGATTGCCAAGACGGATGTGGAAGTGACTCCCACTTCCTCTACTAACATCCGGCAGATTGAGGCTGAGTATATGAGGGATGAGACGGATCGGAGGAGAGTTGTATCGGCGGATTCGTCCCCGGTAGTCGATGTTGAGATGTTGCCGACAGAGGCAATACTTCCCCAGGCCGGTGAGCCTACTGATTAACGTTTCAAGCACACCTCATCCAATTCTAGGTGCAAACGATCATTAAGCAGTATAAAACCCAACGAAGAGTTAGGGTCAAACCCACAGGGAGCGGTACGTGTTCAAATTCAGTTATGAAGTACAAATGTGGTCTACATAGTTATAGGAATAGAAATTATAGAAAAAGACATGTAAACAAGTCTAAAAGGGGTGACACAAATGTTAGATGGGGGGTTTTGGTTTGCAATTATGAGCTACAACGCAATCAAACAACCATGAAATAACAGTATAGAGAGGAATTCTCGGGATGTGATTGATTAAAGTCAAATTTCGCTATATGGGTAATTGAAACTACTAATAAATAGTTAAATATCAGTGGGTAGGTTGGACTATGATTGAAATAGCTTTCTCTGAAACAACTACTTTGATTCAAGTGATTTCTCTCGAACATCAACAAGCTTAACAAATAAGAACAGCCCACAACCTTAATACACCTTCTCTCTTGAGCAGGATAGGTAGGATTCGGTTTAGGATTCACTCTTTCGAGTTGAACCCACATCAACCCAATACCTACAAACCATTAATCAAAAGCTTTGGTTCAAAAATCTCTCTCTCAAGCAAGCTAAGAACTCAAAAGTTAGAACTGCATTTGCAACTACAATTCATAGACTAAAACACAGCTACTGATTAAACCCACTTCAATATAGCATTTAAATTAGTAATAATCAATACTCATAAGCTAATTCAACCCATAATCAGATAATAACACCCCAAGAATTGGGGTTTTTTCTTGGGGTTTTAGCTAAACAATATAAAAATATAAAAACAATTACCGACTAGATTATCCATCAGCAGGGTAATAGTCTCCAAGCCTTTACAATATTTTCCCAAGGGTAAATTCGAAAACCCACTTGTAAATCTTCAAGTTTAAGCCTCCAAAAAGCTTCAAAGTCTACAATGGAACTCTAACACTCAAAATAAACTCTACTCAATGAAAGCAAAATAACAAATTTTCAATTGAAAATTCAATTTATAGTTGCCCGAAATTTTGTCTGAAAAGCCATTAGGCGAGGTAAGTCGAGCTCGTTGAGTGGTTCGGCGATCCACCCTTTGCTCTCTTCCATCGCCATTCTGCATTGGTTCTTAGCATCCCCAAGTCCAGTAACTTTGGGCGATCGATTTTGTCATCGTGGAACCGATCGATGATTCGCCGACTGTCCATTTCTGTCGTCGACTTGGTTTCTTCCCTCAGGGATGGCACACTGGAACTTTAGGCGGTCTGAAGATCTACTCGGCGGTTCACCGAGTTGTCTTGGCGATCACCAGGATCGCTTTTCTCCACTTTTTCAGCTTGTTTTGTTCCTTTTTTGCATGTTAGTGTCCTTAATTTGCTCCTTAGTCCACATACCTGAAAATCAAGGCTTTAACATCAGTTTATAGAATAAAATAGGCATTTGAGGACACTAAAACTATCAAAACAAAGCCCTAAATAAGTCCAAATCTCAGACTCATCAACACCCCCAACTTAAACTTTTGCTTGTCCTCAAGTAAAACTCAAGATCAACATTTCAATAACGATGTCTACAGATAGTGCTACATAAGACTCAACATAAATGCACACAACAAGGTTCAAATTACTCAATTAATGATCAATTATGCACTCAATGATTCAAATTGTGACTCACCATTATCAAAGATGTTCAAATTCACAATACTTTCTTCAAATGCAAGTTCAAGCTCAACAAAGGTACTCAAATGCCCTCACAACAAATATGATTACATATTCACACAAAATTTCTCAACAATTTAAAGTCCCGAAATAACATACAACTTTCAAATCCACAAAGATGAACACATGCATGATTTCACCCATAGGTTTGCCCTTATTTTCCAATCAACATTCGTTTCAGCTCACTCAAGATCAGAAAGGTCTTTTCAAGGCTTGTAATGGGACTGAGTGTAATGGTATGGTCATTTAGGCTTAGTGGCTTCTACCTCCATGAAGTATGGTATGAACATCACTTTCCTCCTTTTCTTTAGGATTCCAATTATGCTCATAATCCACCCCATTATTAAACTTCATATGAACCACCAAATACCCCATTTCTTTTGCAATTTTCACTATTTTATTTCATAATTGTCACGACCCAAGGGTACCTGCTAGATGTAACAAGGCACATAGAACCCCGAAAGGTACCATGTAAGCGACTTAGCATATCATAACATAAGCATAGAACAATAAAGAGTAAAAACGCATTTCAAGTCCAAAATTTTCATAAAGGAAAGCGGAAGTGTATACTTTTCTCAATTTAGCCATCTATTAAAATACTTGAATCAAATAAGGTCACAGCCCATACAACATAATCCCAAAAGGAAATACAAGAAAGGAACTACAAAGATAACATCAGTCCTCGAATCATGAGGACTCACCAACAAGCTAGGAGAATAAGCAAATCCAAGATTTAGCCACAATGATGACCATCTTGATAACCGGACCCTACACTTGGGGAAACTGTAAGAAAAGCATGGGTTAGGGAAAAAATGCACTAAGTATGATAGTCATGCATAAAACCATGAAAACATGCTAAAAGGGACAATTTAGTTGAATGAATGCAATTTACTAAGTTAAAGCATCATTTTGAAGATAGTGGAAACACATAACTCATAAGCATATTCATTACATTGACCATCATATCATAAGAGGAACATGTCATAAATACCCTCAAAGCATACTTGTGCAATGCATGAATAAGATCCCACAATCTCACCCATACTACGTAAAGCTTCTTGACTAACCGTAGTTCATAATTCATATTCTTGTTCATACTATTGTCATAATGGGGAATAAGCCTTAACCGACATAGACCACGTGAGCTTACCATGGAATCAAGTGTCTACCCCACACCGAAAAGGGGCTATCCTACTTGCCTAAGGTAGAACCATACTCTTAGCTTAGGTGGATCCACTAGCTAAATAACCTATGAGGGTACATAGTTTATGGGATAAGAAGATTGCTACTAGAAACCCGGACTCAACTAAGGTAGAAGGTTTCCATCTCATGAGATACATACTTTGGAAACCCGGACTCAACTAAGGTAGAAGGAATCCATTTGGAAAGCCGGACTCAACTAGTATAAAGGCTTTCATTGGGAAGCCGGACTCAACTAGCGTAAAAGCCTCCATCTCATATTCAATATACACTCGATGCTAAGCATTGATCCCCATGGATTATACATTAAGTCTTGACTTAAGTTCATATTCATGGAAGAATGTCTTGACACTCAATCCAACATAACTCATAAGATAGCTCATAGATTCAATAGGTGAGAATAACCTTTCAACCTTAGAATCATCATATTGTGAGAAAACCTTTCACATCATATCATATTCATATATAAGTGTGTATATGAGGATAACCTTTCAACAACACAACAACTAGATCATAATCATAATCACTTTACTCTCAAAGTGTTCTTAATTATGCATAATTCTCATACTTTGCCCTTCAAGGATCAAAGATCATATTCAATCAACAAATCTAGAATTACTACATTATACATAGATAATAACATGATTCAAATAACTCAATTACTACAAGCATAATCTCATAATATCCTTTTTTCATCAATTCAGCCATATCACAAGGTCATAAATTGGGAATATGGGGATTTCGACATAAAAACCATAATAAATCATCAATTCAATCATAATATAAAATAATTAAATCATTAGAATCATTTTTGAAAGGAATCCATGACTTCGAGTCAAACCTTAGCTTTTTGGGAATTTCTATCTTTGAAATTAGGGTTTTGAAGGGGCTCCATGGATGAATTCTATCCATGGATGAAGAGATACCATACCTTAGCAATGAAATCCATTGAATTTGAGTAGAAAACCTTGCCCCTTAAACCCTAGCTCCAACTTCATTCTTCTTCTTCCTTGAAGTTCTAGAGAGAGAATATTTGGTGAAAAGTTGGTTTTGATTTGGGATTTTGGAATAATGAGGAAGATGACTTCATTTAGGTTCTAAAATCATTGTTAGTTAGTCTAATTTAGACTAAAATGGCGTCACTTAATATTAGTAAAAACGAAAAACCCAAAAATGCCCCTAACTAATTCCTCAAAACCGTCTACAGGTCACCACCCACGACCCCTCAGAGACGGACCGTGGTTGGACCCACGGCCCATGCTGGTGAAGCATGAGTCGGGGTTCAGAGAGCCTCATTTGCAGGCTTGACCTACGACGCCATTTTGATTAGCGTTTCAAGCACACCTCATCCAATTCTAAGTGAAAATGATCGTTAAGTAGTATAAACCCCAACGAAGAATTGGGGTCGAACCCACAAGGAGTGGTGCATGTTCAAATTCAGTTATAAAGTACAAATGTGCTCTAAATAGTTAGAGGAATAGAAATTATCAAAAAAGACATGTAAACAAGTCTAAAGGGGATAACACAAATATTAGATGGAGGATTTTGGTTTGCAATTATTAGCTACGACGCAATCAAACAACAATGAAATAATAATATAGAGAGGAATTCTCGGTATGTGATCGATTATAGGCAAAATTTGCTATATGATTAATTGAAACTACTAATGAATAGCTAAATATCTGTGGGTAGGCTGGACTATGATTGAAATAGATTTCTCTCGAACAACTACTTCGATTCAAGTGATTTCTCTCGAACATCAACAAGCTTAACAAATAAGAACAATCCACAACCTTAATACATCCTCTCTCTCGAGCAGGATGGGTAGGATTCGGTTTAGGACTCACTCTTTCAAGTTGAATCCACATCACACCAATACCTACAAACCAATAATCAAAAGCTTTGATTCAAAAACCTCTTTATCAAGCAAGCTAAGAACTCAAACTTAGAATAGCATTTGCAACTACAATTCATAGATTAAAACACAGCTAATGATTAAACCCACTTCAATATATCATTTAAATTAGTGAAAATCAATACCCATAAGCTAATTAAACCCATAATCACACCCTAAGAATTGGGGTTTTAGCTAAACATTATAAAAAGATAAACACAATTACCAACTAGATTATCCATCAATTGGGTAATAGTCTCCAAGCCTTTACAATGTTTTTCCAAGGGTAAATTCAAAAACCCACTTGTAAGTCTTAAAGTTTAAGCCTCCAAAAGCTTCAAAGTCTACAATGGAACTCTAAAACTCAAAAGAAAATTCTACTCAATGATAGCAAGATACTAAATTTTAAGTTCAAAATTCAATTTATAGTTGCCCAAAATTTGGCCTGAAAATCCATTAGGCAAAGTAAGTCAGGCTTGCCGAGTGGTTCGGCGATCCGCCCTTTGCTCTTTTCCAGCCCCATTTTTCATTGGTTCTCAGCATCCCCAAGTCCTGTAACTTTGGAAGATCTATTTTGTCATCGCGGAACCGATCAGCGATTCACCGACTGCCCATTTCTGTCACCGACTTGGTTTCTTCCCTCAGGGCTGGCACACTGGAACTTTAGGCGGTCTAAAGAGCCACTCGGCGGTTCACCGAGTGATCTTGGCGATTACCAGGATTGCTTTTCTCCACTTCTTCAATTTGTTTTGTTCCTTTTTTACCTGTTAGTGTCCTTTCTTTGCTCCTTAGGACACATACCTTAAAATCAAGGCTTTAACATCAGTTTATAGCATAAATTAGGCATTTGAGGACACTAAAACTATCAAAACAAAGCCCTAAATGAGTCCAAATCTCGGACTCATCACCTACAAGTACCCTTGGCACCTCTACTCCTGCACCTTTAGGTTCTACTGTTGTTCCTCCTCCTCCTTCTGCTTCTGCTTCTGCTTCTTCTCAACCCCCTATCACCCAGGCCATGTTGTAAAACATGGGCCATCTGGCCCAATCTATTGATGTGTGTGCCTCCCGAGTAAAGATCGTGTTGCCTGGTTTGATTGAGCAGGCGATTACTGCTGCCTTGGCCCCGATTAGGGATGATTTGAGAGATCACAAAGAGTCGATAGAGGCCCACATATTTGCATTGGATACCCTTAGTGTGAGGGTAGAGGCTTGTGAGTAGGGCTGGGGTGTCTCTTATAATGTAACGACCTTGAAGGCTGATATTGTTGGGCTGAGGAAGGATGTAGATGAGTTGAAGTCCGCCGATCTATCCATGATATTTGGTACAGTAGAGATCCTCGAGGGTCCGAGTGCAGATTTCCCAGACAGTTCCAAGGTTCCTCCAACTACTACAACCGGAGATGTTGCTATAGATGAGGTTGAGGCAGAGATCGATGAGGAGGAGCTGGGCATTCGTGACACAGCAGTGTACGATGACTTGGAGGACCTTGAGGGTGCTATGGTCCAATCAGTGATAGAGACTTCTTGGCGAGATACCTCGATGGTGGGCTCCAGTGGAGCAAAGGATGCTATTGAGCCGGGCATTGATACCCCGACAGATGGAGTCACACACATGCAGAGTTCACCCAGGCTTAGCCTGGCAGGATGCTTCATTTTGACTCTTTTTCTGTCATTATTTTAAATTTTTTTGTTGTTTTTGAGCATTTGAGGACAATTGCTAGATTAATTTGGTAGGGTGAGGTATTTCCATACCCAACTCTTTTGGGTTGTCTTATGGATACTCTGTGTTTGTGAATGTTCTACTTTTGTGAATACTTATTATGGTTGAAATATATATTAGTTCAACGCCTAAGGGGCAAGTGCCAAGCAAAAAGGGTCAAGTCAAGGCCAAAGGCCAAGGCTGCCCCAAACTCCTAGCTACTGCCTCAAGTTCTACGGCCATCACCACGGCTCGTGGGAGGCCTCGTAGAGTTGCCTTGGCCAAAAGAGAGATGTCCCAAAATGACCAAGCTACTGCCTCACCTTCACGGAAGGGACCACGGCTCATGGAGCCCTTCGTGAAGATGACTTGGGAATGCAGAAAATAGTCCCAAGTGGATAGGCCACTGCCTCAAGGACCACGAGAGGGACCACGGCTCATGGCCTTGACCACGGCTTGTGGGGGGCCTCGTGGTAATGCCTTGGGCTTGTGAGCTAAAAGCCCCAAATTCCTAGCCACTGTCCCAACCTTCACGGGCAGGACCACGAGTCATGGTCCTCATCATGGCTCGTGAAGGTGCTTGTGTCACCTGGGCATGGCCCATAAATGAGGGTCATTTAAGTCTTTTCCTTTTTAAGTCCAATCAAAGTGAGGTAGTTTTGGGTATTTTTAGGGGTACTATATAAGTCGATTTTAAGTCAAATTTACCCAATTTTAGTCATTAATTCACAACACCCAAATAATTCCCAAAATCATCTCCTCTCCAATATTTCTCTCTCTAGAATTCCTCCACTGAAGAAGAACAAGAACTTGTAGACTAGGGCTCAAGAATCCATCTTCTTAACTCCAATTTGTGGGGAAAGCTTCAATCAAGGTATGGGAGTTTTGATTCATGGAATGTTTTCCTCCATGAAGCCCTTCAACTCTTAATTTCAAATTGGTAGATTATTCAAAAACTAGGGTTTTCAATCTAGCCATGGGTTCTTCCTAAAACGATTTTTAATTGGTTAATTGTCTTATATTATGGTTGATTTGTTGTTTAATGGTGATTTTATAGTAAAATCCCCCATGAACTTCCCCATGACCCCAATTTCATGAATTGTGATGGGTGTATTGATGCAAGATGAATACTATGAATTGTTTCTATGGTATTTTAGTTATTGAATCTTGTCTTATATATGCCTAATGTAGTATTTCTAGGTGTGATTGTTAGATATGATTCATGACCCTTGAAGGGTAAATTATGAAGGTTTGTACATGTTGATGGAAGTTGTGTATGAACTTATGATTCACTTAGAAAGTGAAGATCCTATGACTATTGTGTAAATTGAGGTATTGTCGAAAGGTCTTGAAACGACCCCAAAAATGCCCGAAAATGTGCTTCGGAAACACCTGTAATTGTAATTTCCATATATCTCAAAATCCGTGCATAATTTCGGAAATTTGACTTCATATTCTTATTCAGGGGGTCAAATTGAGTGGGAAATGGGTCTAACCCGAATTTTAGAGCAACCGTATCAAAATACGAAATTTCCAAGTGAAGCCTTTTTTGAGGGTCTACTTTGGAGGGTCATATCTCCTAGGACACAAATTATTTGGCTGACAAATAATATATCCATGGAAAGCCCTTTGAGTTAGCTACCTAACGCAC
>JAJOOD010026921.1:0-16642 GCA_029582525.1 Solanum tacnaense
ATGTCTAAAATTTGACATTCAAGTGATTAAAACTTCTTAGTTTTATGCTTGACATTATCATAATAGTAGGACTTTTTTAATTACATTTTATTTTAATAGAACAATTAAATTTTCTTATATCTTTATTATGCTAACAAGAATATAATAATAATTGTGAGAGTTATTTGTGGCTTTGAATAATTTTAAAAATAAATAAGTTAAATAATACTAAAAATTATGGTCATCAAATTGAGACAATGAACTAAACTTATATATTGATTTATTTTCATAACTATTCTATTTTAACATGTTAAGGTGTTAAATGCTAACAATCTCCAATGTAAAATTTACAATATCATTTTATAGTAGGTTGAATTTTGATATTGTCATTAAATTAGTGTTTACAATTACATTATAAACTAACCGCGCAACGCGTGGGCACGAATATTAATAAACAAATAAAATAAAAGAAAAAGTACAAAGAAAAGAAAATAAGTAATTTAAGGAAATAATATAAACAGCATTAATAATGAAATTAGGGGAAAGAAGTAAAGGAAATTAATAGCATTGATGATGATAAGAATTAAATGTAGTCATCTTTGATGTTTTATAAAAAAATTCAGTATTTTAAAATTAGAAAAAAACTCCAAAAAAATAAAATAAAATTCGAGGCATAATTTTTTTGGGAAGAGTAATTTTAATTTTGAGAAATTATTTTAATAAAAATGCAAGAAAAATTATTTAACAATAATAAAAATAAATAAATATCAATATTGGACTAAAAATAGCACATCACTTTTTCTATTTTAGCTTTACTATCACATATAAATATCTAAATAAATAAAGAATCAAATTCTGTAAAAATATATGTACAATTCTTATAACGTTATAATAACTAATTTCTTGATATAAATAAAAGGAAAAGAAGTGATTTTAGGAAATTATATAAATATCATTAATTATAAGATTAAAGGAAGAAAGTAAAAAAGATTAAAAACATTAATGATGAAAGAGATTAAATATGATCATCTTTTTAAGAAAATTTGGACAAAGTGAAAAAATAAAACACCAAAAAATAAGTAAAATATCAGGCATTAGAAATTAAAAAATATACATAAAAATGTTAATATAAAATAAATAAGGAGAAATAAAATAAACTTTAATTAAAGACACAAAAAAATAAAACAAAATAAAAGAAGAAAAAAATTAGTAGACTAAAGAAGAAGAAACAATGTCGTTAGTAAATTTTAAGTAAAGCTAAATAACAGAAAATAAAATAAAGTTTAATTCAAGATATATACAAAGAAATTGTGACGTAATAAAATAAGAAAGGAGTTAGTAGAATACTTATTCTCCTCTTAAATTTAATACTAATTTCCTAAATATATTGATATTTTTCTCTAAATACATCTTCTTACCCTTTGAAATACTAATCACTTTTCCTATAAATTTCTCAATCAATATGAATTTTTTTTCTCTCAATATAGAAGGAATCAAACATTCTTTCAAAAAGACTTCTACTTTGAAGAGAAAATTTTGTTACATAATATGTCTCTTTTCACCAATATCTTTTGAAGGTTCAGGAGATACCCTTTCTTTCTTTTTTTCTTGAAAAAATCACAAGGTCTAGAATTTCGCAGAACATCTCAATGACTAAATTTGATATATGTATATTCATCACCACCAATATCTTTAGAAGTTTCATCATCACCAATATCTTTAGAAGGATCATGAGATGCTCTCTCTTCCCCTTTTCTTGAAAAATTCACAAGGCCTGGAGATTCGTTGGACATCTCAATATCAAAATTTGATACCCATATATTCATCATCACCATTAGAAGAAGAAGAGAGAAAGTGAAGGATTCCACTATTGTTGATTACAATACTCATTTTTTTTTATTTTACAGGCTAAATAATTATAAACAGTTATAAAAAATGAAAAGGTTTTGATCTTTTCATCTTCCATTTACTTAAATGTGTATTAGTATGATGGAAGTCTTAAAGGAGCATGATGTAATGCATTAAAAAAAATCAGTTTTTTTTTCAAAATTACAAATAAAAAATAGAAAACAAAAATAAAATGTCGAAAAAATGAGATAAAAGATAAATAGAAATGCTGGACATAGAGGGGTGCCACATCAGATATTCTATATCCAACTTTATATATATATATATAGATGTGAAGTGTCAATTGACAATTTAAATAACATATCTTTTCATGCAAATGTTTGAGAAACGTCTTTGAATTAACTAAAACAAAAAATCTAAAGAAATTAGAAAAGCAATGATAACAAAGGTCTACCCCGGCCCGACACCAATCAAGTCTCAAGGGTTAAGGGCTTATATGGGTTGGGTTTATAAGCCTTGATTTAAATGGGCTTGAAAAATCCTATCCCAACCTACCCCAATAAAAGGTTGGGTTGGGTGGGCCCCATGGGCTAAACCCCTTTTGACGGCTCTAGGTATCCATACAATAAAATTAAGTGAAGAGACCAAAAGCATCTAGAACTATATATAACCACGATACAAGTGAAATTGAATAAGAGTTGAAATCTTTTGTAGGATAATTACTTCCATCCGATAGTTTTGATTATTTTTTAAAAGGTAATAATAGAAATTATAGCTACATACACTTGTATACGAAACAAATTTCAAAGGAGCATAAGAAAACTGAAGGTCTAATTTGCATTATTTATGTAATTCTCTCTAATTTAAAGTGTCATTAAATTTAACACACTTTTTATAAGGCAAAAGTTAAAATTTAAAGAACACAAGTACTTGATTAAAATGCTCAGTCTAGACATATAAACTCATCTCAACCCATATCGACAGAAATTTAAGTTAAAAAAGAAAAAGACATAATGGTCTGATAGACCCTTATACTTGTACGAATTTGTATTATGAACCCTTCTACTTGACCTTTTTGTCAACTGAACCCTTAAACTCAATGAAACTCAATATATTAAGCCCTTCTGACCATTGACCAAGCTTATGTGGCAACTTAATTATTGAGTTGGCACAAATACGTGATATCACGTGTTGAGGAGCATTAACATCAAAATTTAGACTAAAAATAAGTTTTTTTTAAAAAAAAAATCAAAAATAAGAAAATTAAAAATGACTCTTTTTACTTCTTTCTTCTTTTCCTTCCCCACCAACCCTTATTTATCTCTTTTTTCCCTTCCCAGCCCTCTCCAAATTCTCTGTTCTCTTCTTTCTTTTTTTTTTTTCATATTTTCTTTCTTTTTGAGAAACGATAATGTATTGTTGATGTAGATCTATGTTTTCTTTTCATATTTTTTGGTAATTTATAACCCATGAAAAGGTAAGAGAATTCCTCACTCTTAAGCAGGAATCTATAAGTGTGCTTGAGTATAGCCTTAAGTTCACTCAACTGTCCCACTATGCTCCAGAGATGGTTGCTGATATGAGGAGCAGGATGAGTTTGTTTGTTTCTAGGTTGTCTCGTCTGTCAAACAAACAGGGTACGACAACTATGTTGATAGGAGGCATGAACATAGCAAGACTTATGATCCATGTGTTGTAGGTGGAGGAAGATAAGCTAAGTGTTGCATGTGGCGGAAGATAAGCTGAGAGATAGAGAAGAGAAACAAGAAAGCAAATACAACATGGAACGAGTCCAGACAGTAGAAGAGTAATGCGAATCGGTCGTCTTTCCAACAAAAGCAAAATAGACCTGCTCCATCATCTGCTAGTGCACTTGCACCAAGGAACATAGGTGAGTTCAAGAATCAAAATTCACAGAATTTCAACACAGTCTCAGGGTAGTGTGGCACAAGGAGGTAATGGGACTCTTGTATGTGCTAAGTGTGGTATGAACCACTCAGGTGTGTGTCGCGATGGTTCCACTGGTTGCTTCAAGTGTGGTCAGAATGGTCACTTCATGAGAGAGTGCTCAAAGAACAGGAAATGTAGTTGTAATAGGGGCAATAGAGCCCAATCTTCTTTAGTGGCTCCGCCAGACAGAGCTGCACCTAGAGAAGCTACTTCAGGGATATGCGGAGGAGCAAAATGTCTATATGCTATCACCAGTCACCAAGAGCAAGAGAATTTGCCAAATGTTGTCATTGGTATGATCAAAGACTTTTCTTTTGATGTATATTTAATGCTAGATCCAGGTGTGAGTCTATCTTTTGTGACTCCTTATATAACTATGAGGTTCGATATTAATCCCAAACAACTTCTTGAGCCCTTCAGTATTTCTAAACTTGTCAGTGAGTCTATTCTAGCTGAGAGAGTTTATCGTGACTGTACCATTTCTGTCAATCACAAGGACACCATGGCTGACTTAATTGAGTTAGACATGGTAGATTTTGATGTTATTTTAGGTATGGACTGACTTCATGCATGTTATGCCTCAGTTGATTGTAGAACTCGAGTAGTTAAGTTCGAGTTTCCTAATGAGCCAATCATATAGTAGAGGAGTAGTTTAGCAGTGTCTAAGGGTCGTTTTATTTCGTACCTTAAGGCGAGAAAGTTAGTTTCCAAGGGGTGCATCTATCACTTAGTCCGAGTTAATGACTCTAGTGTTGAGACACTACCGATTTTGTCTATTCTAGTTATGATTGAGTTTCCAGAAGTCTTTTTAGACGATCTTCCTGGAGTCCCTGCTAAGAGAGAAATAGTCTTTAGTATAGATATTCTTTCATAGATATTCTTCCGCATAATCGTCGTATCTCTATTCCGCCATATAGAATGGCTTTAGCCGAGTTGAAATATTTAAAAGAGCAGTTGAAAGATCTTCTTGAGAAAGGCTCTATTCGACCAAGTGTCTCACCTTGGGGCGCTCCAGTCTTATTTGTGAGGAAGAAAGATGGTTCACTTAGAATGTGTATAGATTACCATTAGTTGAACAAGGTTACTATCAAGAATAAGTATCCTCTTCCGCGAATTGATAATCTTTTCGATCGACTTCAGGGTGCCACTTGTTTTTCTAAGATAGACCTCAGATCATGCTATCAACAGTTGAGAGTAAGAGAAAGTGACATCCTTAAGATAGCTTTCAGGACCCGCTATAGTCATTATGAGTTTCTGGTTATGTCTTTTAGCCTAACTAATGCTCATGCGACATTCATTGACCTTATGAACAGAGTATTCAAGACTTATCTAGATAAGTTTGTTATCGTATTCATTGATGATATTCAACTCTATTCGAGAAATGAGGAAGATCATGATAGTCATCTCAGAGTAGTTCTTCAAACTCTCAAGGATATAGAGTTGTATGCTAAATTTTCTAAGTATAATTTTGGCTTGAGTCAGTGGCATTCTTAGGTCATATTTTTTTTAGTGATGGAATTCAAGTTGACACTGACAAGATAGAGGCAACGCAGAAATGGCCTAGACCCATATCGCCAACTGATATTAGGTGTTTCTTGGGATTGGCTGGTTATTTTAGAAGTGTATGGGAGATCTTTTACATAGTATATTGACTGAAAATATTGGTATTAAGGATAGCCTGTCTGGCTAGGAGATTCCCATTCAGATTCTAGATGGTCAGGTTCACATGTTGAGGACCAAGGAAGTAACATCAGTCAAGGTCTTATGGAGGAATCAGTTTGCTGAGGAAGCTATTTGGGCGGCTGAGGAGGATCTGAAGAAGAGATATCCACATCTCTTTGAGCCCGAAGAGATTCCCAATGAAGGTACTAATTTTTTTCTTAGTACTTTTTACGTTGAAATGATGTGTTAATTTGCATGTTGAATGTTTGAGTTGGGTGTTAAATGCTTCCACCCTTAGTTCTATTTTAGAGTAATCTCATTCGAGGACGAATGTTCCCAAGAGGGAGATATTGTAACATCCCGCCTTATAAAGAGCTAAAAATAGAAAGAACTAACTTCGAAAGAGCAAAATCTAAAATTTTGCAAGTTATGCATAAGTTATGAGTTTTGGATCAACTTCAAACAACCATAACTTTCAGTATAGAACGTGTTAGGTGGCCAATAAGATATCAAATGAAAGTTATTTGAATCCTCTTTCCAAAACCACCAAGTTTGCTAAATTTCGAGCTCGTATGAGGGAGATATGTGCATCTGAAGTTAGCTTGTCCAGTTAAGAAAAGTTACCCAAAAATATGAGGGGTATTTTGGTCTTTTCCTTACCCCATCAGCTTAAAACGAATTATAGTAATATTTAGGGGTCTAAACTGATTTGGTTCAGATTTCACAATCCTAATTACGCTTAGGGTTTTCGAAGAAAGTTCAAGAAGAGAAAAGAGGAGAAAAGTGGAAAAGGTTCAAGGCGTTCGTCGAGATTTCTTGCGAATCGAAGATTGTTTCGCCAAGTGTTTGATCCCTAAGAGGTATATGAGTTCTCATAGTACTGGGTTCGCTCACCCACATGCCAATTATGCTATTTTAATGCAATTTCTTTCTCAATGTTGAATGATTTGAGTTCTTGATGAGTTTTCTTGAAATTCTATTTGTAATCTTGATTGTTGGGATTTTGATGAGTTCTTGAGATACAAATTAGTGATTTGAGGGATTTTTTAGTTGATTATCATGTACTTATGTTGGGTAGTTGAATCTAAGTGATTTGGAAAGAAACCATTCGATTCTAGGAGAATTAGGGTCAGAAAATGAGAAAGAAAATTTGTCGGAAAATATGGGCAGAGGATGGCGCCCTGCGCCAACCAGTGCGTTAGAAAAATACTTCTATATTTTGGGGTGTAGCACCTTGCGACAGCTTGTGCGCCCCAATTACTGTTCTTTAGTTCAAGGGTTGGCGCCCTGCGCCACTCAGAGCACCAGGGTTGCCTGCCCCAACCCGTTCTCCATCACTTAGCCCGTCTGAGTTATTTCAAAGGGTACCTTTACTCCCCTTTGATTCTACCTACTCTATACTACTTTTAAACATCTAGAAATCATTCATAACATGAATCATCACCTCGAGTTCATAATTCAAATTCAAGGTAGAGCTAAGAGTCGAGTTTTGAGAGTTCTTTGAGTAATTTTAAAAAGTCTTTTTACAATATTTTAAACTTGTTTTAAGACTTGAGAATTTGAGTTTGAGGATGAGTAGAGTTGAGTTCATTTTATTTAAAATTATATATGGAAACTAAGTATTCCCAAGAGAAATGTTTTTACATTTAAGAAAAGAGGAAACACCGATTTTTAAAAGAGTTCATGAGCAGTTTTGAGCACTATCTCTTTTTAGAGAAACCTTTTGAGTAATAATCTCAAAGTTGAGGATGAGAAAATGTTTTCTTTAAAACATAATGATCCAAGTTATATTTTGGGAGTAGTATTGAGCACCGATATAGGAGAGAGTTCTAACAACTCACAACCCCCATAAACCATGTAGCCAACGTGGGTAGAAAGGGTCATACTTTTTAGATGATTCCTTATTTATTTTTTAGCATAGACTAGTGGATCCACTTAGTTGAGGAATTCTATACCCCGACAAGGTATATGACAGTTCTGGCAGCGTGGGCGAGACGATGTATCAACATTTATCTCATAGTGATGTTTGTCTGTAGAGAATCTCCAAAACAAAGTTTGTTTTGTATTTTTACATACAAACTGAGTTATATTATATTTTTCAATACATTGAGTTGTTATCTATTATTTTAAAAGCTTTACTTTATATCGCATTATTGTTATTGTTTTTTTATTGAAATGAGTTGAGATTGAGTTGAGTTGAGACAAGGTAAGTTGTTTCTTCTGTTCCAGTTCAGGCTTATGTCATATTTTAGATTTCACCTCGCATGCTCTTACATTTCATGTACTGACGCTATTTGTCATGCATCTTTTATGATGCAGATACAGGTAACCAGGATCAACAACCAACACTTCATTGATTCAATTGAGTTCCAGAGTTGTTTGGTGAGCCTCCTTGCTTTCGGAGGATCCGTTAGTTAGATTCACTTATTTCAGTTTGTTAGAATGATCGGGGGTCTTGTCCTGACATCCCTCATAGTATTAGAGGCTTTATATATAGATAGACAGTATTGCATGAGTTTTTTTTATTTTTAGTTATTTGTGTTGAGACTTGACTTGCCTCTTTGGCTAGTTGAATTTTTTATTTCTAAAATATTCAGAATATTTCTTTGAGACATTGAGTAAAGTTGTGCTTTTGAGTTCAGCTTATGTATGAGTAAGTCTTTTGCTAAGAGTTAAGCCATGCCAAGGGTTCGTTTAGGGCCAACAATGATTCTCGAGTACAAATGATATTGTTGTTAACTGTACCAATGAAAAGAACATACAGATTTGACACGTGCATCACCTGTCATGTTTTCTTCTTCTTCTTTTTTTAATATATTTTGTAAGTTTAGTTTAAATGAGTTTTAAATATGCCATTCTATTGTATATGTTTCCCTATTATTAAAAGGTATTCCTCTTATATTTAAAGTGACTAATGCACGTATTTTGTACGTGTATCACCTATATATTAATTATATCTAATTTTTATGTATGTGTTCCACACATATATCACCTATTATTTTTTGTATATTTGTTAATAATAAGTATAATTTAAATGAGATTTAAATATGTTGATACATGATATATGTATTTTCTATTATAAAAATATATGTTCTTTCGATGTTTATATAACTAGTGCACGTGTTATGAATTTAATTTGATTTTTTTTCGACACCATTATTTAGTTTATACTCAATTTTTGGAATTTTTTTTTCACATTAATCTACTTTTTAATAACTTTAGACATGCGATATTTGAAAGCCAACTATATACTATGAATGAACTTTGGGCATTACGTATTAAATAAAGACAAATGACAACAAAATTTTAGTTATATAAGAAGTGCACTTGATCAATATCAAGAGAAAACATATTGTTCTTCTTAAATTTGTGACTTAGAGAGAAAAAAAAAAAAAAAAAATCGAAGTGTGTTGCAACAAATGAGTTAAATATAGGAAACAAATTAGGAAAAAGAGTTATTACATTACAAAGTTATAGTGCATAATTGGTATCCCCCACCCCTCTACAATTTCTTAATTTGGAGAATTTATTTGTCATTCATACTTTAAAAATGAGTAATGCAAGCTTTTCTTGTCTTTCATTTTACCACCTTCTCATCTATTACTTCAATGTCTTTTATGCAATGGAGCGTTTTATACTCATATGGAATTCATTAATCTTGTACGAACTACTCTTTCATTATTGTTCATTGTTCGAGAAAAAATTCATCATACATTCACACATATATGCATCCAATACTTTTTTTGATTGAAAATCTACCATCAGCTTAACCTGCGGACCCACAACATGTGAGTTTACAAAATGCTATTTTACACTCTCCAGTATATGCATCTAAATATTTTTTACAAGGAAATCATCTTAACATGCGAGTTCACAAAATGTCATCCTACATTCTCCTATATGTACATCCAACATTTATTTTTTTAGAAAATTCTCTATCAACTCAACTGTTGGCCCCACAATATGCGAGTTTGCGAAAAAATAATTATGTGGTTATCTAGCCAACATTATTGTTGAATCATAACCACTCGATAAGAAATGACAGAGCACTACTAACCGATTGACAACAAATGGCTAGAAGAAAGAGTGATGTAGCGATAAGCAGGGGGAACACCGCCAATAAATATTCTACAAATGAAAAAAAGAAATGAAGTAGGAGATTCAAATACAAATGAGATTGTTGTTGACTGTACCAATGAAAAGAAGATACAAATTTTGCATTTGTATCATCTATCTTTTTCGGTATATTTTGTAAGTATAGTTTAAATGACTTTTAAATATGTCATTCTACGGTATATGATTCTCTATTATTAAAAGGTAGTTTTGTTATATTTAAAGTAACTAATGCATGTATTTTGTACATGCACTTATATATTTATTATAGTTCATTTTTATGTACACCTTTCACGCATATACCCTTTGAAATTTTAATACATTTAGCAATTGTAAGTTTAGTTTAAATTAGCTTTAAATATGTTGATATATCTATTTTCTATTATAAAAATTATATGTTCTTCCTATGTCTTTATAACTAGTGCAACTGTTATGCATGTAATTTGATTTTTTGGACATCATTATTTAATTTGTACTCAATTTTTAAATATTTTCCCATATTTATTTGCTTCATAATAACTGTAGACATGTGATATCTGAAAACCAAACAAAAAGGGTAAATGAATTCTGGGCAATATGCATTTAATAAAGATAACTGACAACAAATTCTTTAGTTATATAAGGAGTACACTTGATCAATTTCGAGAGAAAATATATTCTTCTTCTATAATTTGTGACTTAGACAGAAAAAATAAATATTATTTTTTAGATGAGTGTTACAATAAATGAGTTAAATATAAGCAACAAATTAGGAAAAAGAAATCATTACATTACAAAATTATAGTACATAATCGGTATTTTCCTCCATACAATTTCTTACTTTGGAGAATTTATTTGTCATTCACACTCCGAACATGAATAATGCAAATTTTTTCTCTCTTTCATTCTCATTACATTCTCATCTGTTACTTCGATGTCCTTTATGATATGGAGCGTTTCGTACTCATTTGAAATTCATGCATCATGTATGAATTACTCATCCATTATTTTTCAAGCAAAATAATATTATATGTTCGCATGTATATGCATTAAATACCTTTTAATGAAAATGTACCATCAGCTCAATCTGTGGCCCCACAATATGCGAGTTCACGAAGAAATGATGGCATGATTATCTGGCCAACATCGTCGTCAAATCATAACCACTCGATAAAAATGACAGAGCACCAATAATTGATAGACAATAAATGACTAGTAAAAATAGAGTTGTATCGATAAACAAGGACGGAGCAACGACAATGTATATGTTACAAATGTAAAGAATAAATGGAGTTGGAGATTCAAATACAAATGAGATTGTTGTTGATTGTACCAATGAAAAGAAGATACAAATTTTACACGTGTATCACCTACCATGATTTGTTTAATTTTGGTATATTTGTAAGTTTAATTTAAATGAGTTTCAAATATGTCATTTTATGGTATATATGTTTCTATCATTGAAAGGTATACTTCTTATAGTTAAAGTAGCTAATGCATGTATTTTGTATGTGTATTACGTATATAGCAATTATAAATAATTTTTATGTGTACCACACATATATCATCTGTATATTAATTTTTATATATTTGGTAATAGTAAGTTTAGTTGAAATAAGTTTTAAATATGTTGATATATGATGTATGTATTTTCTTTTACAAAAATATATGTTCTTTCTATGTTTATATAACTAATGCACGTAATTTTATTTTTTTATATCATTATTTAATTTGTACTCCAATTTATTTGTTTTATATATATATATATATCTACTTCGTAATAAATTTAGACATGCGATATTTGAAATCCAAATAAAATTAAAATGGAGAATGAACTTTGGGCAATGCGCATTAAATAAAGACAACTGACAATAAATTCTTTAGTTATATAAGGATTGCACTTGATCAATTTCAAGAGAAAACATGTTCCTCTTCTAAAGCTTGTGACTTAGGGAGAAAACAATTATTATTTTTTGTAGTATGTTGCAGTAAATGAGTTAAATATAGGAAACAAATTAGGAAGAAGAAAATCATTACAATACAAAATTATAGTTCATAATTGGTATTTTTTCTCTCTACAACTTCTTACTTTGGAGAATGTAATTGTCATTCACAATCAAAATACGTATAATGCAAAGTTTTCTCCTCCTTCATTTTTATTACCTTCTCATCTATAACTTCGATGTTCTTTATGGTATGGAGTGTTACATATTCATGTGAAATTCATGAATCTTGTACGAACTACTTATTTATTATTGTCCGAGTGAAATATCATCCTACATTTGCACGTAGGCATCGAATAGTTTTTGATAGAAAATCTACTATCAGCTCATCCTACAACTCCACAACATGCGAGTTTACAAAATGCTATCCTACGTTCTCCAGTAAATGCATTTGAATTTTTTTTTTACAAGAAAATCTAAAATTAACTCAACATGTGAGTTCGCCAAATGTCATCCTGCGTTCTCTTGTATTTGCATTCAATATTTTTTTATCGGGAAATCCACCATCAACTCAAATTCAACCCCACAATGTGCGAGTTCACAAAGATATGTTGGTATGGTTATCTGGTCAACATCGTCGTCGAACATAACCACCTGATATAATGTATAAGAGCATCAATAATCGATAGACAACAAATGACTAGATAAAATAGTGTTGTACCGATAGGTGGGTCCTGGGGGGCAACACCACCAATGAATATGCTATAAATGGAAAGAAGAAACGATGTTGGAGACTCAAATACAAATGAAAAAGCTGTTGATTGTACCAATGAAAAGAAGATACGAATTTTGCACGTGATTTTATATATATATATATATATATATATATATATTGCATGTTTAATTTAAATGACTTTTAAAAATGGTGAATGAACTTAGGGCAATTTATATTAAATAAAGATAGCATACCACAAATTCTTTAGTTATATAAGGAGAGCACTTGATCAATTTTCAAGAGAAAACATATTCCTCTTCTAAAGTTTGTGACTTAGAGAGAAAACAAATATTTTTTCTGAAGTATGTTGCAATAAATGAGTTAAATATAGAAACTAAATTAGGAAAAACGAATCACTACATTACGAAATTATAGTGCATATTTGATATTTTTTCCTATTATTTGCATAATGCAAATTTTTATCCTCCAGTTTTATTACCTTCTCGTTGATTACTTCAATGTACTTTATGTTATGAAGCATTTCTTACTCATATGAAATTCATGAATCTTTTACGAACTATTCATCCATTATTGTTCGAGCAAAATATCATCCTACGTTCGCACGTATATGTATCCAGTACTTTTTTGATAGAAAATCTACCATCAGCTCAGCTTGCGATCCGACAATATGCGAGTTTACAAAATGTTATCCTACGTTCTCCAATATATGCATTTGAAACTTTCTTACAAGGAAAATCGAAATCTTCTCAACATGCAAGTTCGCTAAATGTCATCCTGCGTTCTCCTTTATTTGTATCCAATAATTCTTTTATTAGGAAATCCACCATCAACTCAACTTTGGTCCCACAATATGCGAGTTCGCAAAGAAATGATGGTATACTTATCTGGCCAACAACGTTGTAGATTCATAAAAACTCGATAAGAAATAACTGAGCACTAATAATCGATGGACAACTAATGGCTAGAAGAAATAGTGTTGTACCGATAAGCAAGGAGAGCACCACCAATGTATATGCTACAAATGGAAAGAAGAAATAGAGTTGGAGATTCAAACAGAAATGAGATTGTTGTTGACTGTGACAATGAAAAGAAGATATGAATTACATATATATATATATTAGTTTTTGGCCAACTGCCACACATGTGTATCCTAATTTAATTGGTTACATTTTTTAATAATAATCTAGATAATCAAAACATGTCTCTAATAAGTGTTATGTCTGGAGTAAATTAGTATATATATAGATAAATATAATATTAAAATATTGTATAATGATAAATAGAAAATTTAATGTGAAAAGACTTACATGTTCAATTTAAAGAATAGTAAAAATAAAAAATTGAGTTGATTATTCGATGTCATCTAAACTTGAAAAGTGTACCCATATAATTTAGTTAGATATGCACGGTATATAATGAGTTCATTAGTAATATTATTAGCTGTAAATATGTGATAAAATTAATATTGTACCTAATACTTTTTTATAGATGTTATTTTTAATTGTATGTGTTCTATTCGATGCTTCAATTTCTTTATCATGATCAAAACTTGTATCGTAGATATTGATATCTCTCTAGTTCTTCGTATTTTTTTGTATCAACTTATATTATGTTATTGATTTGCGACACGATTTTTTACATTAAAATCATTTTTTACTTTAAGCATTTTAAAAAATGACCTAAAGAAAGAAGAATTTATCGCTAAGTTATTAATATATAATATTGTAAATGGTATGCCCATTATAGCAAGTTAATTATAAATTGTATGTAATAATAATTGAAGATGAATTTTAAAGTCTAAGCATATAACATTTATCATAACAAAGATAGAGAAAAAATCTTTTTTTACAAGGAGAGGTTGTTCGGATACCTAGAATCCCGTCAATAAAAGTTATATATGGAGAATAAAAAATTGATAAATTGATATTTTTATTTGAATTTTATTTGAACTTTTTCTTAAGAAAATATGATGTACTCTTTCAGTTTAAAGACGATTAAAAAGTCATTTAACCTAAAAACTTCTACACCAAATTGCAATATGCAAGTAGATAATAAATTAAATTTCTAATAGAATAAAATTAACAAAGTATTAAAGGAATTACTCTCTGACAATATGCATGGAAGTATAACATTTAAAACAATTAATCTCTGTGTTTATAACATTCAGTGAAGAGTGTATTGTACATTACTAAATCTTTCATTGGGACAAATAGTTCCGACTTAAAAGATAATTATTTTTTAATATTAAATAACATACACCATCTCAAACATATCAAGAATGAGATTTAAACCACGTATAGATACATATAAATTATAGATATACCTGGAAAAGGAGAATTTCTTACCGATAGAACACAAATAGAATAATAGGGCAAAGCCAACTTCTTGTAACCTTTTATAGAGTATTGCAATGTAAAGAATAAGAAATGTTTTTAAGAGAAAATTATTAATGCGGAAGATGAAAGAATAATACGGAAGATGAAAGGTAGAATCAACCTTAATAGCTAAACAAATCGTGAATGGACATGTTCTGACTTAATCATAACTTAAGTGTGAAACATTAAACTCCTGTTGGAATGAGTGTAAACGGAAGAAGCTCAAAGGATAACAAATAAAGCCTCATTAAGAAATGATAAACTCTAACACCAAATCATGTATATTTGGTCTAATTAACTTTTTATTATTTATCTAATTAAAAAAATAGTGAAGGGTACTTTCATAATTCAACTTTGAGGTTAGGAACTTCTCACTTATAGTATAACTAGTCTCTGGGTACGTGTGTTGCACGTGTATCGAAGCAAGGACTGATTCAATATTATAGTTTCCGACACTTCCAATATTGAGCATAAATCTATGTGTAAAATATCACTAAATTGCAACAAATAGTCAACATGAACCATGAGTCATTTAGTACAAAATTGAACACACAAAATATGATTTTAAGATATTAATAATAGAATCAACCGTGAGAAAAACATATTAAATAAAATAGCGATAGACTTAAGATTTTCACAAAAAAGGAGTTGAAAATATGAAGAACTAAACACACGAAGGTTCAACATCTACCATATACACATAAAAAACTATTTAAACATATTTATAAATATTGTAATTTTCAGTCAAAGAGGGTTTGAATGAACCCTCTTAGCCTTACCTGACTCCCCCGATAAAACAGATGAGTCAAGAATGATCCTTTCAACTTCATCTAATATCAATTTCTGATAAGATTTTGTAAAAGAATTACACAGACTAGTGATAGATTTATAGTCCATATATGAAGAGAAATATAATGACATAAAGTATGCAAATTTTTAATGGGGATAATTTTTTAATTATGTGGAAGAAATAGAAATAGTTGATTAAAAGAGGAGCTCAAGAGCATCAAAAATATGATTCACCTATGCTGTTCGTGTGAGAGGAGAACGTGGATGACTATGCTCAACCTATTAGCCACTTCATCAAATTCTCTGATTTATAATGAATAATATTCACAATTATCAAAGTATATTTTTGTACATTTGTCTTGTGAGAAGATATTAATTTCTCCACATCATCAATTAGCAACCAAGACTATTGGCGTATCCAATACAAGATAAATTGTAGCTAGGTACATGTCATTGAAACTAATTATAATTAATTTGTTGATGTTTAGAGTTCCAAAAGAAATTAAACGTAATAAATGTGAAGAACACTCCTAATAAATACTACTATATAATTATCCTTTAAACACATTGTAATTTAGGGATTCTTGGAGTTACAAGAGTGGCTTCTCACATTTCTTTAAATATTTATTTATTGTGATTATTGAATAAGTTATTTTCCACTTTTAGTATTTAGTGTAATATAATATAATGACTATTCAAATACATTTTATACTGTAGCATATGATTCTGATCTATAATTATACATGAAAGGTAACTTTTCGAGTAATTATTCATTTTTTCAAATTAATTAAGGAAATCACTGCATTGATTTTGAAAGAATACATTACACCTGCATTTGAATCTAGTCCATCTAATTGAACCATACAAAGTAACCCTTCATATTCTTAACCTTTTGAGAGTAACTAAGGAAATAAATGCATTGTTTTTATAAGAATGAATTATATTAATTTAATGGAACACCTTCTCAGTTTTAGTATTTAGTATAATATAATATGATTAGCTACTTAATATTTAATTAATTAAGTATTTTATAATATTATGATTGAATGTAGGGGTAAAATGGTAAACCAACTTTGCACTTTGGAGTTTTTCACTTTTAGTAATATAAAATAATAATAAAAAATAGGGCAAATTACAGAAATCACATACTTTTAAGGCAAAATTACAATCTATCCCTTAAAAGTTTATAATTACAGAAATCCCTCAAACGGATACAATAATATAAGCGCTGATACATTAATCTGATGCGCGAGATACATTAATCGTTA
>JAJOOD010026922.1:0-26709 GCA_029582525.1 Solanum tacnaense
TGATCAAATGTCACCAAACACATCTGTTTGCAGAAGAAATTAAATATTTGGATTCGCTTCGAGAAGTCCAATTTGAAGATAAAATGCTCTCTGTCATAGGTTATTTCATACTTAGAGTTTGACCCGAGACCTCTAGCGATTTTTGGAACTTATTTTGGGTTGACTAATTCAGATTCGCTTGTGAAGTCTAACTTTGAGGTTAAATATTTTCTACAAAAGACGAGTTATAGCGAAGACTCAAAATCTGACATCTTTAATTAAAAATAACGGAATACACATTTGTCACCCTATCGCAATCGTACCGGGTGATTATCGCTCGTTTCTTTTAATCTTCCTGGAAGCTATACTCCTTAAATTAAAGTTCTTTTCAATAAGGACAGTCTTTTATTAGGACGTTTAAGAGGAGTGACACTGGGAAATAATGACCAGCATAAAATATCTAATTATGGGACTTTTTCTTTTCCATTTCATTAATATTTGACGAGGACACCTAATCTTTACTTTCTGGTGAAATTGTAAAAAACTTCAAAAAATGATTATAATATAATTGAGGTCCAATATTGAACATGAGGTTATACAACAGACACGTATTGCATCAATCTTCATTCGCTTTCAAGAACAAGATGCCTACCTACCGAGGCAGAGTCAGAATTTAAAATTTTAAGTTGTGAATTTATCACGAACCCAGAACTCTGTCTTAGTTATTGGGTTTACAATTATATGTTTATACATATTTCATCAATTTTCTGATACTAATACCAAGTCTAAGTACAAGTTTACTGAATTCATCCTATCTCCGCCCCGTACCCACATGAAAAAAGAAAACTAAATGCAAAACGAAAAGGTACAAATATACTGAAGTCTTCAATGATTTACTCATAGTAAACTCGTGACTTTGCGGGAACAAAAAAATTCAAAAATTTAAATTATAAGATGCAGAATAGCAATTTAAACTATTATCCTCTTGTGACAAAGTATTTGCAAACTCAACATATATGTATACTTTTTTTAAAAGAAAATTCAAATATATTACACTGCCCCAGGGATGGAGCCATGGGGTCCCAAACACAAATACAATTGTACTTGTTACTGTTCATATAGTACAAAAGCAAATATAACTTTTTGGCATGGATTATAGATTGACTAATAAATTCACTGCTAAAAATCTCAAAGGCCGAAAATAAGTTTAAATCTTGGATCCGTCTTTGGCGTAAGTAGTAAGTAAAAAGTTACTGGCTAGAAATCAAACATTCTCTGAACAGATAGAAAGAATCCATAGCTTATTAATTAGCCTTCAACAGCTTGTTGCAGTAAAAGAGCAGGCAGAGTTATGGGCACACAGTAGATGATTTGCTAATGACTTAACAATGGAAGACCATACTGTTCATGTGCACTTATTTCAAACTTCAAACATGAAAAGACAAACAGATATCAAATCTGCAGGTACTAAGTATCTTTCATTTCTGCTCAGGACAAAACTAGTACCTTATCAATTATTTGTCTCAGTACACATCATGCACTAAAATACATGCACAGAGTTGGGACAATGAGTACCATTATAGTCCTTTTTCCCAAGTATGGCCATCTGACAAGTGCTCTGTAACATTATACATCACAAATTTGTGTCTTATTGGATGAAGTTTCATTTGAAAATTCTAAAAGAGAACATAAGGACATTACAAGAGTGGTTTTCAAGTGAGGAGGTTCGAAGGTTAATGTAGGTACATAACGGTGTAAACTCGTATTAACAAGAGGAATTAAAAGTTATACAGACAGATTATTCAATTTATAATGTGGTCTGGAACAGTTTTAAGTTATCGTTTGAATACATAATAAGAAGCAAGAATAAAACAGCACTAACAAATTGTGCATGAGTTTGGGAGAATTTCAACTCTTAGAATCCAGGAGATCTGGATATTGAAATTGGCTTCTGTGCCTTAAAACTGTCAATCACAGAATCGAAGTCACTACGAAGGGAGACAAGGGAGCTCTGTCGAAATGCAAAAGCAGCAGTAAACTGTTTAATCTCTTCTTCGAGGTGTTTCCTCCTCTTAACTTCGGCATTCAAAGTGTCCAATACCTTTTCGTTTTGGTTAGTAAACAGTTCGAGCTTCTCGCTTGAAGAGGAAACATTTTGCACCAACACATCCCTCTCTTCTTTCAAGAGATGAAACTCCCTTTCTAAGCTATTATATCTATCCCTGGAAGTGGCAAGAAGCTGATTACTGAGGTCCAGCTCCTTTTCCAAGTTCTGGTATTTTTCCTGGATCGTTTTGATATCTTCATCCAGTTTCTTCTTCCAACAAGCAATTTCTCCACCCAGAGTGCAGTCCTTGATCATGTTAAAAACATATACTTAAGAGAAAAGGAGGAAAAGTGTCTATAACTATCAAGACGTTTAAGCTAAGACATGACTCCCCTTTTGGTTTAACTACTGATGATCATGGACCTCACAACTTAAATTATAATGAGCCTTGAACTTAGCAGATAATATCCCATTGTCAGAATCGAAAAGCATGTAAAAATTAACAAGTGACACCTTGAGAACTGTGACTGGGCAGCTACCTTATATTGGGAGCCGAGTGATGGATTACTTGAGATTTCATCATCTGATAGTACAAGTGATGAAATTGTTCTATTCAACTTATCATAAACCTTGACATGTTGCGCTTCAATTGAAGAATTATTTCCAGTAGAGGACTTATCACTGTCCATAGCTTCTGAGAAGTGAGATTCCAGAGTTGAAAAAAGACAAGTACCAATCTCATTTGTTGTAGAGAGCAATTTGGCCATTCCAGATTTGTCCGTAGCTACAAAGTTCTGTTCAAAGGACAAGAGGAGGCAGATATTACAAAGCGAACTTTACCAGCCACAGTAATTAGCCAACTTACACTATAGGTAGGCATTACCTGTATGACTGAAAAGACGTCCTTGTATAAATCTTTACAAGTTGTCACAGACTCGCACAATCTTTGAGGGATCTCACGGATCAAAAGTGCCTCTTGCTGGAGTTCAGATACCTCACTCATTAGCTGTTTATTTAGTGATACTTGTTCTGTATGGTGCCTCTGAAAAATAAAGATTTAAAGGAAAAGCTGGGAACTTAGTGCAGCATAAAACAAAAGAACATAGTCTATCCTGTGTCTCCTCAAATGACTGGTTTTGTACTTTATTATGTGATGTCACTCAAAATTTAGTCTCTTGAAAAGAACTTGGATCAGGAAGGATTAATGTATTGAACATCTCAATCAGGAAAACCATCTCAAGCAGTTGAATGCTAAAACAGGTGGTCAGTAACCGGTTAACTAACAAGCATTAAGTAACAATAAAACGATCTCAATAGATACTTACCCTAAGTTCATCTCTTTCCTCTGAAACAAGTTCCAACTGTCTTCTGAGATTCTGTACCTCTTGCTTATAATTCTCTGTTGACAAATCCTGGTAGAAATTCGGATAAGTCTTACAAACAACTATGCATGTAAGAACTTTGTTTATCAAGAATAAAGATTTGTTAAATAATTGTAGGACAATTGAAACTGCAAATCATAATATCCAATACAGTTAATCCATGTTAACAATTTATAAGATGAAAAAGATGAATGCCCCATTCTCTATGTTAGATAAAGGGTGAGAACCCGCAGAAACTCGTGCTAATAACTATTTACCCATCAGATTGTGCATGTAACTTTCCCAGTGTAATTGAAATTAATATAAAGCAAGTTATCCTGCATTCTGTTGGAGAAGAGAGTAAATTTACTGGGTCACAATGGCATAACTACTAGAAGCAGCTGCAGGAACAGCTCTGGTAAAAAGTAAAATTGCAGCATATGTATGCAAAAGTAGACTCACATCATTTTCATCATCGAGTAAAGATGATTTAACTTTCACTGCAGGAGTCATGTGAAGTGAATCAAGATCAGCAACAAAGCCTTTATTCATTTTCATCCACATATCTTCATCTGCAAAATTGCTAAAGGCATCTGGCATAGGGCTGTATTCTGTCTGTTGAGACCGTTGCGATCTCTTAGCAACAAAGGCATTGGGAGCCGCCTTCAAACAAGGGGTACTAAAAGCATCTTCCTGGCAACTGTTACTATTACCGCTTTCCTCCTGGTTTTGGGAATAGAAATTGAATTCAGTACCATACACATAAAACAGAAATAATTGTCATTCAATGAGGGAAACCATTATCTACTTTTTGGTAGTAAATTCAAATAAGTTTATCAGCACGATGAAAGTACAAAGTGCCAGAATATGAGAAAATTTGAAGGTTTACTTTCTCACATAAAAACTAAGGAGACATTACACACAAAAGCTAGCTAAAATCCATATGGCAATAGAAATGGAACAAAAAAGCTAAATTTATGCTAAAATCCCATATGGCAATAGAAATGGAAAAAAAAATGCTAAATTTATCCAAATGTGTGGCTCTCATATGCTTCCTTTG
Source organism: Solanum tacnaense (assembly GCA_029582525.1). NCBI lineage: Eukaryota > Viridiplantae > Streptophyta > Magnoliopsida > Solanales > Solanaceae > Solanum > Solanum tacnaense. The sequence goes on from JAJOOD010026922.1 coordinate 4,448, forward strand.
TACAAACATCACGGCGACATATATCTCTTCTGTACAAACCATATTTTTGAACATCGAAGTTCATGACATAAAAGGGCTTGAAAGGACATGAAGAATGGAGATAATAAATGCTAAAACCACAGTAATTTCAATGTGAAAGGAGATGGCACTGATAAAAACTGTACGATATCACTCTCATGCATGGGATGCCTAACAACATAGACACAAACCAGAAAACACTATACTTTAAGGGCTCGTTTGCTACGAGGGATAAGGGATAACTAATCCGGGGATTAATTTTAGGATGAGTTTATCCATGTTTGGTTGGGATAAAATCGCAAGATAAGTTATCCCGTGATTGAAGTGTTATTTCTATACAACATTGAGGGTGGGATGACAATCCTGGGATAATTAATCTCGGGATAATTTGTTCCCAACCAAACGAGCCCTAAGAGATGAAAAAGAGATAGGAATTTAGGGACATGAAATCCAAGCAATCCCATTGTGTCCTAAGTAGAGTGTCACCTGAAATTCTAAAAAAGAGCTGAGGTCGAGACAAGATAGTCTAAGGAAGTCCACAACAGCTGAATTCAAATATTTTACCTGTGTAGCATGCCCATTAGAGCCTGAGACAGATGTAAGATTACTGAGATTATGGATGTTTTTCTGTTGTTCAATGATGCATTGTTCTCGCTCTTTCTGTGATCTTCTCTCCTCCTCCAATTCCATGGCAAGCTTCTCTCGCTCTAATTCGTACTGATGAATGAAGAATAAGCAATCATGATCTATGTCAATGCAAGATAAGATCAATCTTCTACTCTTAACAAAAACAAAAAAATAGTAATAATAATTACCGTCAGTAGGTCATTTCTGAGTTTCAGTATCTCTTGCTCAAGCACCTCGGAATGTGATCCCTATGTAAGAGGTTTCATCTCATATAAGAAATTTCTAAGCAACTTATGAATATGAATCCTGAGAGTCAAGACAATCACCTGAAGTTTCATGCGTAGTTCCTCTATTTCCCTTTTTTGCCGCTTTAATAAGGCTGCATCATTTAGTATCTACAAAGAAGTTGAACTACAATAAGCTCTGCCTTAAATGTCAAAGAAAGAAGCTAGTAAATAATAAGAAGTTCCATTGGGAAGAAAATCTGCAACAAAGGATTCTACAAGGATGAAACTTATGATTTGTAAGATAATGAAAATTAAGAATGCTCTGTACTGCTTGTACTTTTAACTCACCTCCCTTTAGCTTTAGATATTTGGTGCTCGAATAGATGTTTTAGACTACACTATATAGTATCAATATACCAGAACAAAAATTAACTGTTGCAGCATTTAGGAACTTTCAGAAAAACGAATCCTATTGGCAGAGGTTTGTTAACCCTTGGCTCTGACAGAAAAAGAATGTAGTGCCTAATGCTGAAATTGCATTGGAGCGTGATTTGAAATCTTTGAATGCAAGGCGTAGTGTCTTAGCAACTAATGTTAAACTAACCTTGTCATAGTAACAGGAACACTTCTAATCACAGGAAAATACGTGACCATTTAATCTCATTAAGTGTTCTCTAGAGTGGATCACGAAGTAGTAATTACATAAAAAGAATAGTAAATGGAGGCAGACCTCATTCACTTGAACACAGTTGGTGATCCGTTTAGCTCTGCTAGCAAATTGGAGTGTTCCCTTTGACTCCTCAATGTGAACCTAGACATATGTATTGAACTCTTTAAACTGATGTCCAATTGATTCTTTCTGCTGTCACAAAATGGGTAATAATAACTAGGTTACCTCTTCTGGTGCTACTGTGCAAATTATAGAAGTTTTAGCATTGCCACCCAAAGCAGGTTGAAGAATGCGAGTGAGTTTACTGTCGCGGTAAGGAATGTGTCCCCTGCTCAAGTACATAATCAGTCACACATATGTTCTGTGCATGAACATACATTCAACAGGGTTTTCAAAAACAACTACCTTTGCTTTCCACCTTCACTTAGTTTATTGATAACATTACCAAGGATCATTAGACTCTTGTTAATGTGCTTTCCTTCCTTCAAACGAACTCCCCCAGCTCCAGTTTTGGCAATCCGTTCAGACCCAGCTAAATCTACTAAATTCTAGTTTCAGAGAGGTAAATGTTGACAAATTAGGCAATTAGATGAAGTAAACACTATAAATGAAGGTAAAGGACTAGAAACATGTAGGACCAGAAAGCTGAAAATGATAAGAATGTTTTGGATTCGGGATTCATGCCCTCTAACCGAATGGTTTCTTAATTAACTACAACAAATCAAAACCAAATGATATGCATTTACTTCTTTAGTTGCACATAATAAGAACATAAATCAGATGATTCAAAAGAACTAGACATTCAAAGTGACTTATAAAAGATACTTCTACAATAAATACAAACTTTAAGAATTTTCGAGATTCTTTGAGAGATCTATTACTCCTTAAAGATTTCATTTTTTAAAGACTTTTTTTTTTTTTTTGATGACAAGGGAAACCCGCAGCCGCTACCCTTTGGGTGCGCACAGGGTAAAACCCCCGCTTCTATGCAATAGCTCGCAAACCACATAGGAGAGGTAAACCGCATTAGGCAAACCTGGTGCGACGAGCTCGACCCAGATGGCAAACCCCTTGCTTTCGCTGGCAAGGGGTTTCGAACTTGAGACCTCCAACATGGAAGTCCCAAGCTCAAACCACTGGGCCACCCCGAAGGGTTTTTTAAAGACTTCTTGTAATCAATTCTAAGAATTTTATAATAAAACCCCCCTAGAAATTAATATGCAATGATAAATAGCTTCCAGAGAACTTGAAGAAATGAATACCAACCAAAACAGAGACACGAACAGCTTCATCAGGATTATGCTTTCCTTTGCTTTCGATTACCTGATTTAACAGAAAAACAAAGGCAAAAGAATCACTCAATATTCTCATATAATAATTGGAGTCAATATACATTAGCATTCAGTGGAAACACAACCAATTTACAGTTGACTCAAGATTCTTACCATCCTGAAGATGGTGTGAGATCTACTGCTTCTAACATTCATGTTAGTTTCACCAAAATGCCTGTTAACTGCAAAATTTATTGCCACGTGTATTGAATTGGTAACACGGATAAAAACGTAACTAAAATAATTATAATAATCAATAAAAATGTAAACTGGTTCTGCAGAGAAGACAATGTATTATTGTTCATGATGTCAAACCTTCTCCTTGCTGAATGAGCTCAAGTACTTGTTCAGCATCATTCACAATTTCCTCCCTCAGCCCTGCAACAAAAACTCCACGCTGGAAGAAAAAGTATATCAAGTTCTCTTTGACATCAAAATAGACTTGTAAAAAAGTATATGATGTACTGCCCATAACTTACATCCAAACTTTCATGAATCTGCAATTTCTGGTTCTCTACAGCAAACAGATCATTTATGTCTTCATTGTAGATTTCCATATAAGAGACTCGAATCAGAAACTCCCTATTAGTCGTCTGAAAAACAAGAAGTAAAGTAAGTTGAAAAAGAAGAAGAAGAAGAAGGAAGCTTTATTTGCAAATGCCAGTAAGAGCATACAAGTACAGAAAATGGAGAAAAAGAATGAAATTATTCTACTGATAACAAAAGTTATTGTAACAGTTAAAAAAAAGTAAATAAATACCATCTCAATTTTCTGAAATATTTCATTGACTGCACGCTGGATGATTCCTGGATCATTCTGAGTACCATTCATAGTGAAAGTTTTTCCACTACTGGTCTGTCCATATGCAAAAGCAGTTCCTGAACATGATTTCAACTATAACATAAGTACCTTTTGAGGTTGAGGAAAGTGTAGCTCTAGAGATTTTTCACATGGAACTAATAACAAACACCATCTCTTCTCTAAACCAGAAAAGTTATTTCCCAAAACTAGGATTCAAATGACTACATAGCAGATCAACTTGTTATAAGAATCCTTCACATAAACTCAAAGCAGCAAAACCAGTTCCAATGAATTTGTGAATTCTGCAAATGTGGAGTTAACTAAGTTCTTCTGTATCTTCCTACTGAAATTGCCAAATTTGTCTATGTGGAGTTAGATGTCAGTCCTCAGTCTTCCCAAAATACTCAAATTTAGCATGCTATTCCTTATAATCTCTGAAAATGTTATAAAAATCCTTGTTATAACGATCTGTAACATAAAGCTCAAAGCAGCAAAACTGGTTCCAATGAATTTGTGAATTCGGCAAATGTTGATCAAACAGAAAAAAACACATTGATTAAGTTCTTCTGTGTCTTCCTACTGAAATTAACAAATTTATTTAGGCGGAGTTAGCTGTCAGTCCTCACTCATTCCAACAAGTTAAACTTGGGTACACTATTCCTTATAACCTCAGAGGACGTTACCTTTAAGCAAAATAATTAAGTTAGCCAAATCAAATGGTACTAAAATAGACGCAGCTACAAATACAATTGCCTCGAAAGCAAAAGCTGAAAGGATCTCAGACATTAAACAAAACAACAGAATGAGCATACCATTGAAACCTTCAAGAGCAGCACGAATAACGTCCTTAGTAAGAAGGTCATAAACCCTAGCATTCGAACAATCCTGATCGAAGACATGATCTGCCAAAAAAATCAAATAAAACAGATTAAATCAACACTCAAAACACATATGTAAGCTAATCGAAGAGAGACGGTGAAATTTTGAATACCGAAAGTGTAGGATACGCCGGAAATTGGAGTTCCGAGAGACTTGTGAAGAGAAATCCGATTGTCTTCAACCTTCCAGAAGGTTCCATTTAAATTCTCTTCATTACTTCTCGCAGGTCTCACTCTCACTGCTACGCTCACCTTCTCCATTTCTCTCACACACAAAAGCTGGATCTGATTGGGGATTACAAAATTTGTCAACGGCTATGGGCTTTATGAGCGGGGTTTCATTTGAATCATTTCTAAGCGTTGTGCTTTGAATTTAGTTTCTTCTTTCACAGAAATACCCTTGTTCCTGTCTAGTATTTACAAGTTAAATTTGATGGGCTGATGGATTTGGCCTTTGGGCCATCAGGTGTTAGGGATGGCCCAATGGATCAATATTCAGAGCCCGATGAATATTACACGTTTTGCTCATCAAATGAGTTCGTCTTTATTTTTGTCCTTTTAACAATTGAACTTATGTCTATTGGGATATAAACTAATGCTTAGTAGGGATAAGCAAGTATATAAATGTATATACCGCGAAAAATTGTTTGTTACGAGTAAATTAAAGACCCACACAAGATAGGGAGCAAAAGTGCAAATGACCTGTAAAGAACACAATACGAACCAAATTACCAAATAGATTTTGCTTCATTTTCATTCTTTCTAGTTCTCCGAATTCTTATATTAAAGTTTAAAAGAGTGTACCAACCATGGCTATCAAACAAGGTAGAACATATGGTCAAAGTGGAACTTGAAAAAATAAATAAATCATGAATTCGAAATAGTGCTAGTGAAACTCCAAAAAAATTTCAAAATGGTGCTAGTGGATCTCTCCGTATAAATTAATCTCCATGACATTATATTGGAGTTCGAAAAAATAAAAAAATCAAACTTCATATAATTCTTAAAGTTTGAACTCCGAAATATTATGTTGCAGTATTAAAATTTCACACGTAAAAGTTTGAAGTCTCAAACAAGTAACAAACTGTATTAGAGTCTTCTGTATCTACCAAAATCTTTTTTTTTCCTTTTTGGGTCCATGTAGGGTTCATAAAGGTATTAGAATCTTAATACTAGTGTAGGGCTCTCTTGCTTTCTCAAAGAAAATAAATAATCTTAGCATAAAGTTATGTAAAATTAATACAATGTGTGGTTGCTCTTGCTCTCTCTGCATTATGAATACAACATTTGATTCATCATTTTGATTTTTCCATTTATAACTTGAGTGATAATCTATGCACTTATTATTATTATTATTATTTTATACACGATAGAATATCAAATAGTTCAATTAAAATCTTGATAAACAGTTAATGTTGCTATTTAAATAAAATTGAACATTAATAATAATAATAATAATAATTATTATTATTATTATAATAATTTACATGACTTGGGACTAATTTGATGAAAAATACAAGAAATTATTGGTCATGTTAAGCATTCTTATATAACCCGACACCTTTTAACAAGCTAAAGGGAAAAAAAAAGTAAAGTTAATTCCTTAAATTCTTCTTAATCCGTGGACTAAACGAGTGAACTAATTCTCATATACTTCAATTTTCTCTAATCTTTTTTTATATAATCATGGAGCTTATATCAGATTGCGCTCACTAATTTCAGAGATACTGGCCAGATAATTACTTTATCGGTCAAAACTAGATAAATGAGCATAATCAGTACTTTAATGTTTATATCTAGCTGAAATTTAATCTTTGTTTTTATTTTAAACCAATGAGGAGAGACATACTGTTATCACCAACAAGGAACCTATTTAGAAGCATCTTCAAACCCTACGAAAAGTGGTTTTATCACTAGGGAAAGTGCAATATTATCACCCCAAATAAAATGGAAAAAAGGCAAAGCAAAAGAAAGAAAATCACACAAATCACTAAGGTACAAAATAAAGTTGTATAATAAATAAACAAAGAAACATACACACACTCATCTATCATAGTATCATATTGCAATCTTTATTTTAGGTGATAACTTCAACAATATCACTCAACTCTTCTCAAACTTAGTCAAAAAGGAGGGGAAAAAAATTGACACTTTGAACTTTTCTTTTTTGCTACCAAAGAACTTGGACTGACCACAAAATTATTAAGACATGGCCCATTGAACACGTAGCTCCCCTAGAAATTGGAAGGAGATTGCAGCCTAAAAGGCCAATCTTTCATCATTTTTAGATAATAATGTTAATTGCTACCACAATGGTACCACTAAAGAATGTGGTGCTATGGATGGAGCTCCTCCTCCTTTAATCAGCGGTCTCGAGTTTGAGTTTTGAGTATGAAAAAAATTCTTTGTAGGGAGGGGGTATTTGCTCCCTAATAGGGCCCTCAGCGGCACTAATCCAAAATAATCGAGCTCTAATATGAATAACAGAGACACCAGATAAAAAAACAAAGCAAATAATAATGTTGATTGCTACTACTAATTTCATGAAACTAAAAACAACCCTTATTATCCACAATTTAGTTATTGAATTAGCTAATATTGGTATAATTATATTAAAATTTTGGTATTAATTATTTATTCCATATAAAAAATAGAATTATATTTGACTCGAAATCATAATCTTGGGATAACCAAAAAAACGACATTCGTGTACACCTATGATCCATGTATGATAATATATTGATACCTAGATACTAGGTGGTCTTTGTCTTCCTCTTTAATTATTATACCAACTTTTTCTCTCTTTTTCTCTTTGGACTTGGGGAAAATGTTAGTGATTCATTATAATTAAGAAAATCATGGGAAATCTCCTTGTGCATTGCATGCATACATATTCATTTATTTTCTAATGTAACATTATTAAGAGGAAATACAATGTATAAACCTAATTTAGAAAGATGACTCTTCCACTCAAGCACTTAAAATAATTTGATTTTATATAGTTGATGGTAATTAGTGGCACGATATAGTTTAATTTCTAACTTTATATTAAAGTTGAAACTGTTTTATTTACACGGTAACTTTTTGAACATTTTAGTTTAAATTTCAAACTTATCGTAACTTTTATAATAAAACAAAATACTTTATGTGCCAATATAAAGTTTGATCACTATGAAAATTCAGTGTCAGAACCCCAAAAGAGAAAAAAAACACAAAACAATAAATTACTACTTATGGTATTAGAAGAATACTGATTTAAATTGTTCTAAGGACATTCAATTACTATTCCCTTTAATTACTTCATTTTATATTTATTTTTTTGTTTCAAAAGGAATTATCGATACTTATTTAATTTGAGAACTTTTTAGGCTTAAATTTTCTTATTTTATTTTTTATATCAATAAGTGGACTTGAAGACTAACGTACTCCAAAAACTAGCTTGGAAGGTGATACATGTTCAAGATTATATATAAAATAGGAACTTAGATAAACTTTACTCTACTATTATGATAAAAAAAAAAAAAACTTTATATCTATACTCAACCCAACTCTTTAGGTGAAAATTATCCAAATCACATAATGAGACCATATATCGACATCCCACCCGATTTGGAACAATTTAAAACTTAATGACATGCTTTATTTCATAGTAAAAGATGTCATGACATGTTTAACACATATGTTCTAAAGGTAATTTTGACATATGTTAAAAATAAAAAATAAATAAAAATCTTCTTTTTTTTAATTTTCAAGCTCGAATACTAATATATAATTATATAATCACAATCGAGAAAACACTTTTTCTCGTTCTTTTTACTCCATACTTTAGCTAGCATAATTAAGAATACAATTCAACTTACGTACTAAATTAAACTCTTCAAAATAACGTGTGGTGTCACATTCAAAGATATTATTTCAACTATGGTATATCTTATATTGAAGAATTTTCCACCGTTAATTCTTTACACGTTGTGATGAGTAAGAACAAGCAGGCAGAATAATTAAAATTCTATTTTAGGGAATACTTAAATGCATTTTTGACCTTTTGTTTCCTAATTATTTTTTTTCAACAGTGTAAATTAAAATCATGATAAGAATTATACTGGGGAAAATTAAAGAAGGTGTCACCATCACAAAGTTTAGATAAGTTATTGACAAGTATTTAACATACAACAAGTCCTTATATTCCTTATCTAGTCTATTTTACAAGTCCTTGTCAATTTTTGGGTATGTGCCCAATTACTTTTTACTTGTGAATTGTGACAAAACATATTTAAAATCTTTAATTGATAACTAAATACCTTCACTTTTTCATCACTTGTCAACTTACGTACATGATATATATTCTTTGTGAGGACCATGCAATTTAAAGAATCAAAATTAATTAAATATATCCAAAAATTAAAGTTCTGGCTGCAATTAGCACCCGATCGATGTTGAATCTTGATCACTTCGTTAGAATTGTGTAAAATGATAAAGAGAATATAATAATCAAAGTTGGACTTCATTCGTATATTATGAGTGTATGCGTTTGAGTTTTGACTGTTTGGTATAAAATAGGCTCTCGGCTTAACTCATATCATACAAGTTAATTCAAAGAAGAAGGATTGTCCAAGTTATATAATGAATTCAGAAATCTTGTTATAATCCGATGTGAGACATTTCAGTCATTTCTCTCCCACCCCCACATTCAAACTATCTGGATGGGGAAGTGCATGATCATGGATCAGGGGTATATTCACATGCACCGACATGATCTAGGGGAGCGTATCGAACTCATGTGTTTAACTGTGATACCATGTCAAATTAGGGTGTATTTTTCAATTAATACACCTCATCTTCACCCAAACTCCGTTGCCCTCATCCCCACTAACCCCACACCCCTATCCCCACCCACCTTCCATAATATTTATATTAGATTATATACAAATGTTTTAGCATTATATTATTTATTTTTATACCAAACATTAAAAAAAATGGTAAAAAGAAACTCACTTATTTTAGTAAAAAAAAACATTTTTCTCCTTACCGAACATACACCCAAAGACTTAACTAATTTTTCTTTACATCTCTCACTGTCTTAAATTGAGTATTCTATTTCGTTTTTACCTAAGTCAATTTTCAATGCGAAGAACTTTAATATGTTCAAAACGTGAAAAATATTGTGAACTTGTGGCTTTTTTTACTTTGAGTTTAAATAATATACACATGTAAAGAATTTTGCATATTCAGGGTTATCTAAAAGAATATTTATAAATAAGTTTTTGCTAAAATGTAAGATTTGTAATTAACTTTGATAATAAGAACGATCACATTTGTCACAACATATAAAAGTGATTTGATAGTGTAAACAAATTATTACTCTAATAATGTATTAACTTAAAAACTCAAGATAAATATAGAGTCTATTTCGATTAACTAATTAAAAATAGTTGAAAATCATAAATTGAGAATGATCAATTTATAATATTTACGTATAAACATTTTTTGCCAAAATACTCAAATTTATCTAGCTTATATGGCCGATAATTAGATACACTTAGTGTAACCAATTTTAACAATACTAATGGGTTATAACATGTTATTAAGTTGATGAGTTTCTATATTATTTCATTAGAATAAATTTAATTTATATACGGACAGTATCAACGATATATAATCGACAATGAAGAATATTCCAAAACTATAGGTGTAACCAAGTAAATAAGTTTGTGAAGCAACTTACAGAGGTTTATAATCCATATTGAAGATTAATATTCCAATGTAAGGACAAACAGTCAATTTACTGCTTGAACAACGACATGTGTTTCTAAGTACGTCCGCTAAAGAGTCCTGTAAAACTAGTTAAGCATCTAAGTATTATAACCATCAAACGTTATGGTGAAGTGCAACAATTGCAATCGAAATTCACTAAACTCAATAAATAGAGTAAATCACACGATATTTTTCTTGAAAACTTTTATGCAAACAAGTCGACGTTGAGCGACGATAAAAACACGAGGGAGTGTACTTTTTTCAACCCGAAGAAGGGGTTTTACTTAAAAGCACAAAAGATCTCCTCTTCATCGCCAATGAGGGAGAAATGAACTTAATTTTTCCTTCATTTCCGAATTCACGTTACACCTCATATTTAAAACTAACCTTTAAATAAATCCAACCTATAGAGCCCTTTAAAATTTTGAATAAAAAATATAAATATTTATTAATTTTATATTTTGATAGGGCGACCAAAAGACTACTAAACAACATAAAGTACTCAAGAGGGTCACCTTTGGAGAAGCATTTATCGGTAATCAAAGCTTCACTCTGATTATGTTGTGAGTTGACAAAATCCAATCCATAATCCCGGTGAATATTTTTTATTAAAAATTGTACAAATAAAAATAAATTTATAAAATTAATTGACTCAATTATTTACGCATCACTTTATTTTCTTATCGCCAAAGGATTCAGGAAAAAAAGAAAAAAAATTTACTGAAAAAGCAAAGGACAATGGTGATGACTTGATGGTGTTTGTTATAGTACATATAACAAATCTTCCATCTCAATGTACGATGATTTTGTTACCTAATTTGTTAAAAGATTTTGTGACATGGTTTTTGGTAAAACATAAGAAAAATAACATAGTTAAAGTTAATAATATAATGGTGAAAAGCTGCCATCTTTCTCTTTCACATTTGAATCAAATCTATAGGGGTAAAAAAAGAGTAAAGCTAATGATCTAATGGTCCATGTGTTATAAAAAGCAGCGGAGAATATTTGTCCTAAATTAACCTGAATCATATGCAATTAATTGTCTTTAATTATAACAACAATAAGAAACATATTCGATGTAATTCCACATGTGTGATTTAGAGAGGTAGATTTGAAGAAGAAGGCAGTAACAACAATGAGAAAATGCGATATGCAAAACAGTACATAGCATATTATTTAATTTGGTTATTTAAAGAAAGGTAGAGTTATCGTGAGAAGTACGAGTTCAACATAATTTAATAACTTTAATTCAGTTCAATTGTATATGTATATAAAATTAATTTGAAAATACATAAACTTCAAATTTTAAATTTGCTTACGGAAAAGAAAACACACGTACACTATCTAATTGGACAAAAACTAAAAAAAAATGAGCTTCATTACATGCATCTTATGTGCTTTTGTCTTTGTTAAGGTTTGGAGTTTGAGCATGTGCATGTACCAGTCATCATATATTTAATTCTTGCTTATAGAGAATTTAAAAAATAACAGTATTAATAATTAGTTTGTTTAAGTGGAAGGCACAAGTGTTATGCCTGTAGATAAAGAACAAACAATTAAAGCCAACTTTTGTGGGTAGTCTCTTATCCTCGAATTAAGTGTTTGATTCTTAATTCTGTATAAATTAATTCAAAAGTATTCATAAAAAAAAATTAATTTTTTTTAAAAAACTGATAATGTTAAAGCCAAATTTTATGGTATATTTCACCCTTGATTTAATTGTTATCAATAATTATATTCTAATTATGTAAACATGAATTAATTAGAAGAATTTCCTATCGAATCCATCGGAAATTGGTTCTTTGAAAATGTTTTCAACAAACCATCTATAAAAAATTCTTTAATAAACGAGCTAATTAAAATCACATTTTTTCAATAGTAATATGATTGACTATATAACTTTCTTGGAATTGAGACGTAATTATTGTCATTTATAATCGTAGGGTTTAGCGAATAGTTAAATGTGTAATTGTCCTAGAAAAAAAGCATAATAATATTTTTAATTAGTTAACAGTAACACACACACGCGTGTAACTTGTCCAAGAGAAAAAGCATAATAATATTGCAACTTTATCACAAGATAAAAGGGGCTTTATGCATGGATGCAAAATCTGGTATATAACTAACCATCCTTTCAAATCCAAGAGGGAACAAATATATATACTTCCTCCGTCCTAATTTATATGAGTTAGTTTGACCAGACACAGAGTTTAAAGAAAGACTTTTGAAACTGGTGATTTAAAATAAGTCATAGATATTTGTGTGACGAAATAATTTCATTAAGGTATAATGAGTATTTTAAAGTTAAATTGTTACTAAATACAAAAGTGTGTTATTCTTTTTAGAATGACTAAAAAGGAAAGTAAGTCAATGAGAGGGGGTTATAAAAAAATCGAACAAACCGGATAAAAGAAGAAAGCATATACTAATATTTACATTAATGATGACATTACAACCTTAACTTTAATTTACAATGGCTTTAATTTCCACTTAACCCTAAAAAGCTTAATTATAAACCCAAACTAAAAACATAAAAAATAAAAAATAAAAACAGACGGCATACATGCTATACCTGAGACTTGTTTGGATAGACGTAAAGACGAAAATGTTTTCAAGAATATTGACACATAAAACTATAAGACTATTATACGCCTTGTCAAACATAGCCTTAACCAAACTACATAATTGTCAAGAGTACCCTCATCCAAAATCCATAATATCCCATGCAAAATAAACCACTTTTTTTTCACTATTTCCCCTTCATTTTCCATTTTTGAACCTTCATGCATGCATATTAGCGCGAATCATCCACAGACAGATGGACAGACCGAGAGGAAGAAGACGGAGGGGCAATATAGGAATTCTTAAGAGTTGAGAGATGATCGTGACGATGATTTAACCTTTTTTTAAAAAAGTAAATAGTAATGAAGATAGTTAATGAAGTTGCATGGAATTCAAGCTTTCGTGTAACTTGACTAGGTACTGTTGAAGTACAAATGATTCAAGTCTAAGCCGGTCCGTTTCCCTTTGAGCCGCTTGACAACGATGAGTCGCTAACCACAACCGGTTCTTTAAATCACGGTTCACAGCTTTGAGCCGGTCCACTTGTTCCGTGACATTTTCTAAGTGATTTTTCTTACGTAATCTAGACCGCCGGGCAGATTCACGGTTCGATATCTTTCTTCGTCGCTTCCGCTCTTCTAACGAAAAAACCAACCGGTTTGTTTCTGAACCGGACGTAGACTGAACCGGGAGTTCCGTTTCTAAAAAAGAGAATAAATCATGAAAATCACTAGGTGAATAAAAAACATCTTCAAGAACCGGGAGATGGTAGTGAACCGGATCTTCAAACATCATGATAATATTTTTATTTTTTTTGAAAGTGAACCGGAGTGAGAAAGGAAGGGGAAAAGGGAAGAAATGAGGTCCAAGAGAAGGGGTATTTATATTTATGGAAGGGAAGAAGAATTACAATAAGGTTACACTTTTATAAAAGTGTAAATGGCATTATTCAATATTCATATTTCTTTTTAATTATTAATTAAGAGAGAAGGTATGTATTCTTTACCTTTTACGTATTTGGTTAGTTATTTATATATTTATTTCTTGTAGCTTTTCTTAAGATAGGCATATACTTTTACTTTTCATATTTTCTGTAAGGGTCATGATTTGTGGTTAGGTGATGTCGCATGCATGGTGGAGCCTACATAATTACTGATTAGTAAAACTCACTAATTTTAAATTGGAGCATGTTTGACATTGTTGTTGAGAGACCAGAAATATTTATTTTGAGAAAAAATATTTTTATTGAAAAATTAAGCATTTGGTAAATCAGTAACAATGCTTTCAAATGGAAATAGAATCAATTTTTCTGTGATTGAGAAGAAGCTAAATATTTCTATTATTTTTTTCAGAAACAAAAATTTATTTTTTCAAGACTAAAATATCCTTTTCATATATACATATTTATTAATATACTTCATATTAATTAATTGACATATTTCATAAGTTTGGTTAAATTTCATTTAATAATTTTATTTTTTATATTTCATAAGTTTGGTTAAATCCGTTAAATGCAATTTGCTTATGAAAAACACTCTTCAAATGAATTAGCCAAACACAAGTTATTTTTTTCAAAAGCACTTTCTGAAAAATCATTTTATAAGCATTTTTAAAAATAAGTTATTTTTAGCAGCAATACCAAACAAGTTCTTAATTTTTTATATATATAATTTTTTTTTTATCAAAATCGAATAGGTAAAAGTACCTATGATTTAATCGCATGAAATGAAACTATCAAGGCAACTTAGAGATGCCGAAATGGTGAAGTGTGGGGTAAAGAAAATCTTAAGCACAAAGTGAATTTTTGAGACCTTTTTATGGTGGAATCTTAAATTTTTCCAATATCTCCTTTTAATTATTCCTTTAAATAATATTCTGATTTTTTTTTATATTTATGTTAAATTATAAATATTAATTAGTGAATTAAGTTTTGGAGGAACATATATAGTACTAGAGGGGTCTGCTTGGGATTATATATATACGTATAGAATATTCTGTTTCTTCCTTTTTTTTTCTCCCTTCTTTTTGGACTACAAATCAAAAGGTAATTATTGCCATCCCACAATGCTGGTACTTTGTCTTCCCCCCATCCCCAAGTCTTTAATTTAAGAGAAAAAAAACTTGCACCTTATATTTATTTTAAAAAATCACTTTAAATAATTAAATCTAAGTAATAAATTATTATATTAATATGTATTAATTAATCATGATTACATAAATTGTAATATTGTCTGTAGAATTAAGAAGTAAAGTAATAATTGTACGTAAAAGACACTACAACAAAAATATTTTTTAGCAGCAATAAATATGCACATTAACAAAGAGTGTTAAAAATTTAGCATAATACATAAACATGACCCTTAACTTGGCTTAGCGGACAATTATGCCCTCCAACTTTGAGTGTGCACAAGTATGCACTTAAACTTGAATAAAATTGAACAAACACATGTGTCCTACATGGCATAATAAATGTAGTACACAAAATTGTCATGTAGGGTGTCATGTAGGACGAATGTGTCTATTTGTTCAATTTTATACAAGTTTAAGTGTCTACTTGTGCACACCCAAAATTAAAGGTCATAGTTATCAGTTGACGCGAAGTTAATGGTCACGTTTATATATTGTACCTAAAAAATTTACCGGCATTAGCTAATTGTCATTGGTTTCAATGTCACTATAAATTTTAGGGGCATTTACTAAAATGTAAAGTAATTGCTTCTAAAAGACATATCTAGTGGCAATTAAGTTATTGTCGTTAATTAATTGTTGCTAAAGATCATTTTTGGTATAGAAAAGTCGCATCTACAAAAAAAAAAAAAACATTTAGTGGCAATAAATAGTTTTTTAGTGATAATTGAGTTAATATCTTATATTTAAAGTTGCTAAAACCTTTATAAGCGGCATTTATATAAATTAATAGTTATAAATATTCATACTTATTATTATCGCTAAATATAATAATATAACAATAATTATATTATTAATGTAAAATCATTTATTTATTATAGTGTTCAACAACTCATTCATTTATTAATTTGATATAAATATTGATCAAGCATACAAAAGAATTAAAAACACTTCACAATTAGTGTAAAATGTAATATCAATTGAAAGTCTGTGTCCTAAATGATGAATTAGGTTAATGATTTGTCTTGTAAATTTAATTTGAAAAATGGGAGGATCCTCAAAAGGTAGCGGGAACAGTGTGATTCTAGATGCATTGTTAGATTGAGATCTATAAGGTGGAGAATACTTCAACTTCTTTAATTATATCATGTGAAGAAAAGGAAGCGATAGACTTAGTAAAATTCATACCTATAATATCATCAACCAATTAAACTATAAGATTCTAAGAATCTTTATATGAGAGATTAAAAACGGGGCGGCTTTGGGTGAAGGGCCTCACTTTTCATCAATAACTTATATTTTCCACCCATTTTTATGAAAATTATAAAGTATTTTAAAGTACGTTTTATCATTTAAAAGAAATAGTTAACTAATTGACCTAAAATAAAGAAGGCGCTTGATCAATTTCTCTAAAATACTTCTAGCATTTATATTTCTTCTTTGTTTCTTTAAGAGAGTCTTTCACTGTTTTTTTTGTATTATTTTCATCTAAAACTTGTTTGTTTATATGTTTACTATGTAACATTTACTGTCTTTTTAACTATTTGTTAAAATATAAAATATGTCAACTAAAAAATATGAATTCAATTATTAAAAAAAGAAGAGAACAAATGAATCTTTGATACGATCTCAAAAAAGAGCTTTCGAATCTTTAAAAAGTGCACTTCAAATGAAAAATCTATATGAAAAAAAAATGTTTTCTCTTTTCTTGTACCAAAAACTATATGCTCCTCAATAAAGCTTGACTTTAGACTCCCAATAGTATTGAGCCGCCCATAATTGAAAAATGTCGTCGTAAAGGCAAGAGTATAATCATATATACATAGAATTTTGTGTGAGGACAGGTGGCCCCTTGGGGCTAGGTCGGCAGTTGATGGTGATGTATCCTTAGCAATATAAACTACATTTTTTACACCGTAGTGGGGTTTGTTTTGTTAAAATTTAAAAAAAAAATTAGAAAAAAATGAAAAGGAAGAAAAAGAAAAGATTAGCTTAATGACGAAGGATGAGACCAAAAAAGTGAAACAACAAATGAGATTAGAGAATTAACAAAGTAGAGTCAGTCAATTATCTACCTTGTTCATGTGCTAATTCAGTAGACAATAGTAAAGGTATTACTGGTTAATTTTGGATACCCATGTGCCTTGTTCTTTTAAGGTTTTATTTATTTATTTATTTTTAAATTCTAATCTTTTTGTCCTTTGGTGCTTTGAAAAGACTACTATTTTTGGTATAAGTTACTTTCCTATTTAATCTTGTAGCATGGTTCAATTCATACTAAAGTTTAAAAAAGCATTAATGAAAGAAAAAGTCATTGAAATGTGCTCTTTGATTATTGTATTAAATAATTTGTCTAATTTTTAAGATTATAAATCTCATGTTTTAATTAAAGAGATTTATTTGTTGATATTATTTGAGTGACCTGATAATATGGAGTAACGTTTTTTTTATAGTAACAATATAGTATAAAATTTCAACTCTTTTATTACGTTAATATATTCTTTAAAATTAGATGGCCAACAGTAAATAAAAGAAATGTGTGGTCTAATTGGTTATTGTCTTAATTAGAGTTGAGGAATTGAAGGAGGCTACAATGTCAAGGTGACATGCTATGAAACTCTATACTCAAAATTGACGCGTTTTACCTAGAATACTTGTTGTTTGATATGTTTTACTTGAGACAAGGTTTGCATACACACCACTCTCTCCAGATCACACTTGTGAGATTATACTGAATTTGTTGTTGTTGTAATATAGTACAATGTCTACTCTTACTATCCCAAACATATAGATTTTTTTCGATTGATGGCATCCAAGGATGTGGCTTAGTGGTCAATGAAGTGTGAACATGAGATCTCAAATTTATTAATTATCAATAGAGGCAACAAAAAAAAAAATACTAACTAGGTTAATTTCTCCCAAGGGTGTAAACACCGGGTGAGTCTCGTATGAATTAGTCAAGACGTGTGTAAATTGATCCGGACATCACCCCTAATTTATTTTTTTATTTTTTAAAAAAAAGATTCTCCCCATTGATGAATACTCAAATCGGATTTGTCTGTATTCTTTCGTCATTACTTTTTAACATATACTAATTGTTGATTACCCATCTTGTGGAGAACATGTTCTGTTTGTGGCTATGTAATTGCAAAATGATAAAGCTGCTCTAAACATAAAAATGTATGATCATGTTGTTTCCTTAATCAAAAAATGAGTTTTATAATGTTGTCGACAAAAGCAAAGCTTGTCTTTGTATGTTAGATTGCATTAGCACTAAGTTAACAAATGATTAATTAAGTTTAAATTTAAATTACTAATAAATTAAAGAATATTCCCATTCCCAAAGTCAGTTTTTCTAGTTGAGGTAGTTTTCTTTGTTAGCAGTTATTTCCTGTTTTGTCCATGTTATAAAAATAAATAAAAATAACACCAGCCCATGATGAGTATAGTGGAGACTAACATGCAGTCTCTGGCTTTGTTATCGTCTTTCATTTTGTAAATAAAGCTAACACTGGCACTTGCCCCCATTATACCTTTTTTTTTTTTCCGAAGTTCCCATTAGAGCCCCGATTAAATCCGGATCGCGCACTAGTGGCGCTCCCAACTAATTTTTCTCCATGCCAGAGCTCGAACTCGAAAACTCTGGTTAAAGATGAAGTAATCCCACCACTGTACCACAACTCATGTTGGTGCCCTCATTATACTTTCTTTCTTTCTTCCCCAATGGTTTCAAAGCTAGCTAGTAGCTAGTAGGTTCCATGTGATTAAGTACGGTAAAGTCATAAAGAAAGAGCTACCATTTACTTGTGCATTATCTTGGCCCAACTTGGAGATTCTTATCAAGGGAGACAACTCGACAGTACCTACACAATAAAATGCCTAGTTTAAAGTTGAAATGTCAATTCTCTAGCAAGAAATAATCATAAAGTTATGATGAACGTTTAAAATAAGGGGCAGAGTAGTAGTGTTAAAAAAGAAGTGAACCAGGCTGAGTTTGTGGCCAGGTGAATTAAGTTAGCAAGTACCTGGTGAAATAATCGAGGTGTGCACATTTGCTTCAAATGGTGTAAAGTCTTGGTGGAACAAGTGTTTTACAACTCGAGTCTGAATCATCTACTTTGTAGCTAAGCTATGTAGAATTTGATGGTGTAGATTGCCAATTTGGTTTACCAGAAAAAGGAATTTCTAAAGAAGAAAGAAAGCAAATTGACACAAACTACTATATTTGAATAAGCAAAAAGATAAAGATGAAAAAATACGCGTTGAAAATGTTTGTTTACAATGGCAAAGGAATCTTTACTATCATCTAAAGAAATCACAAAGTTTTCCAATCTTATATCAACCCAAACATACAGGCTCTCAACTGTCAATAAGTGATCTTTGTACATTAATAGCCAATCCAATCTTCCATTGTTTCGAATTTTTGTGCCTCCCAATTCCCAAATATAGATTCAGGTTCCAGTTTTAGAACTAACATGCCAATTCAACACGAACTAGGTCAGAATTTCAACTTTATGGGTTTGTTTCTGAATTATAGAACAACTATTTCAAGTGCTAATATAACTGAGTTCTAAAATTTAATGTTTACATATTTAATGAATTTCTCAACACAAATACACAGTTTGAGCAAAAGCTATTGGGTTCATCCAAACTCATATCTGGACTTCTACCTTCCCCCCCGATACTAACTTGATGTGCATGGGAAGCAAATTAAATCTTGTGCGGGGATCGGGATTGGTGGAAACTTATATACATCTTATCACCCTTTTTTCTGTTTCATAATGGAGAAGCCATCACACCTTTCAGTGATGCTCTTTAGTCTTCTCCATCTCTGGAGTAAAAAACAAGTCCTATTCTGAAACCCACGAAATTCTTACAGATTAACGGGAGGACTTCCCTGAAATGGAAACAAGAAACTTCATTCAGAGGTCTACTCATGAAAGGAGCTCCAGTGAAAAAAATAACCAAACAGATTGATCTGAATGAAGGAACATTGGGCTAATTGAAATAGCTCTCACCTTGAACAAAAGATCATGAGCAATATGTTCCCAAGGTAATGATATAGACATCAAGCAGCACTTTAGGGGGATCATTCCTTCATCTCGGGTAGCAGAAGCAGCAGCGTATGCATGCTTTGCTGCCTCTGATGCAACTGATGCAGCTCGTCGCACAACTGCACTGAAGCTTAATCCTTTTTTAGTGTCGTGATCTACAGAATTTTGGCTCAAGTCCTGCTTGCTTTGATCTGATACACAGAAGTAAAAGCATCGAATATTTAATTTGCAGAAGGTCGAAATTGATCAATCTATATAAGGGAGACCATCATGCAGTACCATTTCAAAGGACTGGAAGAAAACAGATTAAACTAAATAAAGCATTTGATTGCATATGAAAATTGATTTTTTTTTTTAGCTGAGGATCTATCGGAACAGCCTCTCTAGCCCAGAAAGATGAGCCAAGGTCTGCATACACCCCCACCCTCCCCAGACCCTACTTGTGGGAGGTATGTTGTTATTGTTAATGCATTTGGTTGCAGCCGAAGTGAACAGTTACCATGCATACTCGTATCAAATGAAATCTTCTAGCTCACACAGAAGACAGCATAAATGGAATGACCCACTACAATGCACAAAAGTTGCTATCACAAGATTCAGGTTTCTTTAAGATTTTCAGAAATATTTATCCCAATAAATCTAGATGAATTCCCTGCACAAGTTATTGGCGCGTTTGAGTTTCTAAATCAACTGAGCGAAATTGAGAAGCTATAATAAGTTGCTCTTTAAGT
The DNA here is from genome assembly GCA_029582525.1 of Solanum tacnaense. Classification (NCBI taxonomy): domain Eukaryota; kingdom Viridiplantae; phylum Streptophyta; class Magnoliopsida; order Solanales; family Solanaceae; genus Solanum; species Solanum tacnaense. Next base: position 25,229 of record JAJOOD010026922.1, read on the forward strand.
AATTGACTAATCACCAACTTTATGACAAGAAATCAAATAACACAGCCTCACGAAGAGAGATCAAATTTTGTGATACAACATGATGAAGCAGTAACTATTTTTCAGTTTACCTACAACACCAGACACAGCTACTTCAACTTCCCCACGTCCTCCGGGGCCTTTCATGTAAATCCTGTCAGTTTTCCCGACAGAATGAAGTGAGAGAAGGCTCCCAAAACCAGACCTTCCAGCTGTGAACATAAAAGGAGTTGACATTAGATTACCAGAATTCATTTTCCTCTTGAAACTGCCAGAAAAACAGGACTAGGAAATCTCCCTGCAATTGAAATTTGATGATTTACTATATCAACTGTTTTGACTTAAAGCTCCAGCTATGCAGAGCTGTAGTTGCAACATCAATTCCTTAAATGATACTCCCTCATTCCTAATTCATGTGAGACTTACAATTTTGACACCGTTTAATATTTATTTTATTTGGATAAATAAGCAAACAACTTTATTATAAGAAGACAACCACTAAGATAATGCAATATATTACAGAAAGGGTATCCATTCCACCAATTATATTATTCTATCCAACTTTTAAAAGTTTCAAGAGGTTGAAAAACATTTACAAATGAGATCAAATTATCGATGTGATATTTTATCCATTAAATAACTTTTCAACTAATACCATATTTTATGGCAAAGAGAGGATCTAAGTTCGTACAGTCATATCATGATATACAATCCTCACACTTCCAATAGTTCCCAATCAGTTTTACAGCACTAACACCTCATCTTAGTTGCTAAACAGGACAGTTTGGACTACAAACAAGTGCATAGGACATGCAAAGTGGAAAAATCTAGATGGTTCACCAGTTTCCGTTTAAAATTGATTTGGTAGCGTGACAAAAAGAAACGACAAACAATTCACATGTCGAAACAGCAGATTTACCATCATATGCATCTCGGACCATTTGATAGCTAACGAAGCCTGAGAAAAGAGTAATCTGGAATCATATTAAAAGCTGTCAGTACACCAACTTCACAACTAAATTTTCATGAGAACTGCAAGTATACGCCAAATACATAATAAACACAATATCCAACATATGAGGACCTCAAAATACATTGTCAGAAGCTTGTAAGCAAGAGAAAAAATAATCACAAAACTCTATCAAACATTTGATAAAGTAAAATATAAGTGCTTAATTTTAGCTGTGCAAGTGAAATAAAAAACTACTGTAGAGAGTGTGGTTGTTAAGATGTCAAATTAGGTCAGATGACCAAATACGTCATCCCTAAAAGAAAGTTTTAGGGAACCAAGCAGCCCACAGATAATGTTTGTTTTCTGATGAAATGACTGGCTTTATTAATGGCATCAAGAAAATGCAAAGTAGTTTTAAAAGAACCAAAGAGAAAGAAACCCAGAAATGGTGTTTTCTTGTATCTCGTCTAGAAAAAACACGTTCCTGGGCTGCTTGTCTTCCCTTAAATTT
>JAJOOD010026923.1:0-21285 GCA_029582525.1 Solanum tacnaense
GGAACATGATACCCTCTTGTATATGGTGGACTATTTGGAGAGAAAGAAACAAGAGGTGTATGGAAAATACTGCAGAATCAGTACAAAAGATCAAATGGTGTTGTATGAAGACCTTCTGTTTTTGGTGTAATGAGGAGGGTATAGAGGATGCTGGACAGCTTTTAAGCTTTTTCTCTTCTTTATAAGTTTAGTAGCAATTTCTTGAGTTGGTCTTTTTTGGGTCACTGATGTAAATCTTTTTGATGGTTGCCAGCATACCCTCATTGCTGAGGAATACAACTTTACTTTATCAAAAAAAAAGAAAAAAAAAAAAGAATACCTATAGTTCTAGCATGCTGGAGCGGAGATGGCAGCCTTTCTGGTCAGAAAGAGAGATACGGTTGTCCCAACTTGTATTTGGTGGACACCTTAGAGAAATAAAAAATGCTTTGAAAATAAATCCAGTAAAATCAAGTAGTTAAAATGAGTGTCTAGTCCTTTTCTATTTTTGTGTGTAAGCAAGAGTACTTAAAAGACCTTGAATCTGTTTTTGATGTTCAAGAATCCTTGTGAGAAGACAAAGGATTAGGAATTCTTTTAGTACTCCACAGTATAAATATGGGTGGCTACATAATTTTTGAGTAGTTTATTTTATTTACACATAAATATCTTACCTTCTGAAAAAAGAAAAACAAAGAAATACCAGAAAGTGTAGACAAAAAGTTTTTTTTAAAAAAAGTGAACATATTTGTAAAAACCCAAAATAGTAAGAAGAAAATCTAATATGGGATGCACTTCCTTTTTGAATAGTTTCTAGGAAAACGTGGTTAGTGTTTTCTCAATTTGCGGTTTCTCCTTTTGATAGTGCTTTCTACCTTTCGGCGGCCTCACTATTCCACTTTCTCTTCATGCTTATGTTTTAACGGCAACAGAGATGTTGGGTGGGGTGATCTCTTAGTGCCATGATTTCTTCTTCACTGGCTCTTTAATCTTGACAGCTTATGTGTGTTCAGTTCTTATTTGCAGCATCTACTCCCAATGAGCATTTCTGCTTTAGCACAATCTTGAAAGTACCAACAGATGATCTGATTTCAGCCCAGCAGATATCCTGACTTAAATTCTACATACACTCATATGCTTGCACTAATGTTTAATTCGTCTTTTAATCCCACCAGTCCTATCATATCAGCAAAGAAGAAAAGATATTCTCTCCCCATACGAGCATAGATTTGGTTTACCCTTTACATCTTGCTCTTTGTAGATGAGATTGACTTTATAAAAAATCTATTCTTCTAGTTTATTTTTTATGGTTAATTCTATTCTTCTATTTGCTTTTATGATGCTAAATTCACCGTGTATGTACAACTAATTTCATCAATGTCCCATTAAGTGCATTTTGAAAATAAACTATTTTCATTCTCATAAATGACCATCTATGGTAAAAAGTATACTCCTTAGTCCTTTGTCAAGTTCAATCTCAAAGGAAAAAGAAAATGAAGCATGAACCACACCTTGAACCAAGTTGTTAGTCCCAAATTGTCCAACATTTGAAGACAGAATATGATGGTTGCTTCTAAGTTTTAACAACTGATTGACATAAGACCTCTCCTGAAACAAGCCCAAAAGGTTTGAGGATATGCATGACAATCTGTTCCCTTTTTCCAGATTTGTATTGTTCAAAGTCCATGCAATATACTGATTTTTCTTAGTAGTCCATGTAATAAGAAACTACAAGCATGGGATGTTCTCTTGAGCTATTTTAAATCATTATTTCAAATGCAATTTCTCCATGTGATACAAACAAATTGCATACTTTCAGTATAACACGCAATACTCAGCATTCACTCCCTTTGCACAAAATATGAAGTTCGTCCTAATTAGAGATCAATTCTCACCTTCACTTATATCTTCATCGTGGTATTTGTGCCAAAAAAATAACAGCTCTGCTTATCAGATTCTTCCACAACCAGACTTCCTAGGGTATCAAACTACATATGTTTCCAAAAAGAGATTTTAATCCTATCCACCTTGTGTCTCCAAATTCGGAAATTCCTTATGAAGCACTCCACTGGAGAAGAAACACACATATCTTTAAAAGAAGATGAATATATTATCAATAACGAAAACCGTGCGACAAAAACAGCGTAGAGAAGAATAGAGTAGCTAATACAGATTTCAATTTTTGATGATCCATAAGCTAGGGCATCACAGCATCGATGACGATGAGTAGAACTCCGACAAGAAACATCAATAGCAAAATAAAGCACGAGGTGAGAAAAGGAGAATCTAACCTGCATCCATTTCTCTGTGTGAGAGGTGATGACCTCGCTGCTAGCAACGCCGCTGAGACTTCTGGTGTTGGACCGGACAATGGAAGATGTTCCGGTTAGGGTTTTGAGGAGATTGGTAGCCATTGATATCCCCTGTTTTGATGCCATTGTTGTTTTTCCCCCAACGCTGAAATTCCCACTGCTATTCAACAAATGCGATGTAGCCTCGACTCGGACCAGATCTTGGTTAGTACTATTTGTTTTCTCTATTTTTTTTCTTTTTCCAATTTCTATTCTTGATAAATACAACATTCAAGTTTTACATCAAATTATATTAACCCTCCAAAAATAAGTAATTAATAAAGTATATATATATATATTAATTAGTTATTCATGATTATGTAATAGAAATTTAAGTAGCAATATTCATGTATTTTATTGACAAATTTTACTAATTTGGTATAAATTTTAGATGCACTAATAGAGAGGTGTAATTTTTCGTAGTGGGTGAAAGCCTAATAGAGCAATGACCCATGGAGGTAGAAGACCCACAGGTCGTGAACTTCTTTTCTTGAATAAAAAATAATGACGATATCTTAGAAATAAGCTTCGTCCGATTTATCACTAACAGTCTATTCCTACCAGAATTCATCTATTTTACCGTGCCTTCAATAGGTAAAAAAAATCCTTCCATTTTTTTTTATGTTCAAGGGAAACAAGGAAACACCTAAAATGGGAAATAGTGTAGAAAAAAATTAATTCATTAGTACGAGATATTTTTTCTGTATTGTTAGGGGAAGAAAGAAATACAACAATGTGAAGTAACACTTAAGACACTAGGTTCAAACCACAAAATTAGAATCGAAGAATTTGCATGACACTTCTAAATAAAACTAAATATACAAAGTTACCGACACTTAAGTGTCAACGTTTGTAGATAAAGCTTAATCATTTTTATGGTATAAGCAGTAGAGATACAAACTAAATACTATTAAAACTCCCTCATACTTCTCAGGCCTTCAAAATTGTTTAGTCAGAATCAACCATATTCGTGACTTGGTAAGTACCCCGCCCAGTAAGATCATCAACCCATCGATACTCAGATACTGCCTTGAGCAGTGTGACAGACATTTCCAAACTCAATGTTGCATGTTATTTCAACTGATCAACTCCTTCACATAATATTAGCCTAGCTCCAGCCTTGCTGGTATGACCTTGGCATCCACGCTAGTCTAAGCACAATTGCATACTTGATATGACGTAATTGTAATTTGGCATTCAGTCTCATCCCACAAGAAGTTCATTAAACGGTCCAGTTATGCTGATGAATCAGTCAGCTTTCAATTTTGATCCAACTTCAAGTTTCTCCAAGAAGGGAATCCCGAAACTGTTCATAGACCTCAACACCCCTTCTGCTTTGAGCACTAAGCCTGCTGACCTGTACAAATGCACAGCTGCACTCATTATAAACCGGTCAGGTTTTACAGACTTGGAGATTCGTTCAAAGAAGGAAATGCCTTCCTCCACATGACCATAGTCCATGTAACATCTAAGCATAAGACTATGAGACTCTAGGTCAGGTTGTAGTTCAGCATTCATGAGATTATTATAAATCCTTTCTACTTCTCTAATTAATCCCCCTTTTGCAAAACCTGATAGCAACACGTTAAAATGAGCACAAGAAGGGGCAATTCCTTCTTTCTGCATAGAATCAATGGCCTTTTCAGCCTCTGAACACTCTCCCACCCTTGTATATGCTCTAATCAGTGCAAGATAGGTTAGGGAGTCAGGTTTGCAACCACTGCTCCGCATGCTATGCATGAGGACTTCAGCTTCTTGATAAAGTCCAGCAGCCGCATATACATTGATCATAACATTGCAGCTCACCTGCATTGTGCTGAAAATTATTAAGTACTTTAATGTAGCAATCCACTTCTAAGCATTCTTCTATCTATAAATGGCATTGAACATTAACAGTGCATTATTGACAACCAAGACATATACTTTGTATTGAAAGCACATGACAAAATTTCACCAGCCAGAATGTGGCTGTACTGCAGATACATATTTACTGCCGCAAAATAAAAGTAAAATGACTTTTCTACTGGACCTGCCTCTGATTACGCATACATACCTGTCCAGGTTTTATCCCTGCTTCCTGCATTCTGACAAATAGATTAGATGCTTCATCATATTTCCCTGCATCGATCGAAAATAAGAAATCACAAAATTGCTACAAATAAAACACTGTAACAGAAGCCAAGAGAATTCAAGTACAGACACATTTCCCTCTGCACCCTCGCCCAGGGAAAAAACATAGCTCTTCACCAACCAAAAACAATTGGCAACAATACAATCATTATGACAGGTGTTTGAAGTTTGAACAGAGCAGAAAAGGAGCGTCTTGAATTTAAGAAAAATAAAAGGACACACATATGAAGTATGTCCATTCACATTTGCATTTTTTTGTTGGGTAATACAGAAACACACAGAAGATAAAGGGAAAACCAAGCAGCTAACTAAGCCACAACGATAAAAATGACAATTTTCAATACTACCTATGTTTACGAGATATTGTGAGACAGATAAAAAAAATTAGGAGAATTAACATTTGAATGATCTTCACCAGAAAGACCCAGGTTTTCTTAACAAACCCCTGAGAAATTTAGGCAGCAAGTAATTACCAGCCTTTCCATAATAACATATCAAGTTGGTATAAGCCTTTTCATCCAAAGAAATGCCCATCTTCTGAGCAATATCAAAAGCCTTCACAGCTTTATCTAGGTTTCTTCCTCGTCCATATACACTGCATCCACAACCAAATTCTTACACTTACGAGAAATACAAAATATAATATCTTTCCCTCACTCATTTTAAAGAATGACATGCTCTAACCTAATCATGGTGTTGTATGTTTGAATTGATGGAGGAACACCTGAGGAGAGCATGTGCTCATAAACTCTGGATGCAAGCCGCAATTTACCTGCACTCCATTAAAATGACTTTAGGTCTCAAAACTTCAAATTTCTGGTCAATATTGGATCTCAATATGCTCCAAATGAAGAAAAAAATAAAATTCAAATGCTTTAGGCAATTGTTCTCTTTGATAAAAGTTAACCTGCTTGCAGCATTGCCTTGATAAATGTATTATAAGCCACAGTATCAAGCTCTAAATTAGCACGCAAAGAATTGTGAATAATGGCCTCCGCTTCAGTATATCTCCCTGCACATTGCATTTCAACAACATCAAGCAACATAATCAGATAATACAAGCAAATAAGATATCTATTTCTTCTTTCCAATTTCAGGTTCTTCTACAGCAGTTGTTTTAAATGTGAATCTCAAAATCTATGAGATAATGGAACTCTTTATGTATTCCCAATATCTAATCCTAACACAATCCACTTGTAATACTGGGGAAGAAAGTTGCAATTCTTCGACAATAAATAGAGAAATAACTGTGGTGTGGTGTTCAATCTACCTTTAAAGTTTAGGAAGAACAAAAGATATCAAAGAGATCAATTGCATCAACAGAAGGCAGTGAGGACATCAATTGAAAATTTTTGGCATGCAAACACCAAACATCTGTTTAATTTATTCGATTGGCACAGCTAAACCAGCTTAAAGTACCAGGAAATTTTAGGTGAATGGAAGGCAGGCATGTTCATAGATGCTCCTTGAAGAAGAGCTTCATTTTCACGGAAATTTCTAAAACTCCTTAAGAAATGGAGAGAAAGGAGTCAGTCTGATCCCTCACCATCCTTTACCCACACTAACTTAAGATATTGTACTAGAGTGTTAATAGTTTAGGATTATGCCAAAATAGATGATTGTATAGATAAAGTAGTTTAAACGCAATTGAACAGGGTAACACAAAGTCTTAAATTGAGCAGAAAGCATTCAAGTCAAAGATTCCATACTCTTACCGCAATTACTTAAACCATTCACCAGCATGCTAATAGCAACTGGACCTAAAACATGCCCTTTCTTCATCTCTTCCCTGTAAAACGTGTAAGCTTCCTCTTGTTTGTCACATCTATTATATGAATCAATTATAGAATTGTATATAAGACTTCCAGTACTGGAGGAGTTCGCAACTGATGCAAAGACATTAAGCGCTTCCTTCAAATTCTTCTGCCTCCCATAAAAATTGATCAAGGATGCACTTGCAACATCCTCTGGTTTTCTACCCAGCTTCATTAACAGCTTATAAAGGTCTTCTGCCTTTGAAATGTCACCTACAGGAGAAATTGATGTAAATTACCAAAAAATCAGGCCTCATAACATTGCTGCTTAGAGGATGAACTAGAGCGGAAAGAAAAATTCAGATACAATAGTCCCAGATGGCCATTGTGGAATCACTTTAGTAACCATATTATACCACCATAGTGGGATGAAGCTAAGGAAATTATGAGTTCTGAGTTCTATGCTATTTTAATCAAAACATTTCATAGGGACAGGAAATCTGGCAAGGTCAATCTTTTGTCAGTCAAATTTGTATACATATCAAGAATATTAAAGAGCAGAAATAGTCAGTTGTTTACACCTAACTTACTAAACGCAAGAGCAAATTTTTTTTACCTTCTTTGGTGAATTTCCTGATAAGCTGACTAGCAACAGACAGGCCATTTGCAGTCTTAAGCAACAAATTTAGTGTTTCTTCTGCCTTCATTGTATTTCCATCTGCTATATAGAGGATAAGGGCCAGCTCAAAAGCCATAGCACCTGGTTGGTCCAAGGGCTTGGAAGCAAAGTCGGTTGCAGAAAATCTATCATTTCCATAGATGGCCACAGAAAAAGTCTGTGTAAATACAGAATCTTCAAATGTCTTGCTTGCACTGAACTCTCGTATCAACTGCACTGCATCTCTGACCATTCCTCCAATGCAAAAAACTTTCATGACTGTCTTGAGAAGCTCCTCATCAAATTCGACTTGAATTTTCCTTATCTGGAAAATGAAATCTTTTGCTTTCTCAGTTAAACCGAGTCTCATGTACAAATTGAGCATGTCTTTGCAAAAACCACACTCAGGAATTTGCATCTTAGAGAGAGCCTGAAACACAGCTTCGGCAGATGCCAAGTCTTCCTTCATAATATAGCACCTCAATAAGATACCATAACAGAAATTTGAAAATGATATGTCTTTTGACTTCATTTCATCCATTATATTCAGTGCGTCCTCAATGTTTCCAGCATTTAGATGGACTTGAGCCATTGTTGTATAGGTTTTCTCATTACTAATCACACCCAACTTCTTAACGTCTTCAAAAGTCTTTTGAGCATCTTCATAGAGACCAAGCTTGCCATATATTCTGATAAGCAAGCCATATATGACTTCATCTATTTTGATACCATACCTTTCCATCTCCTCAAAGAGAGCAAGTGCTTTGGGATAATCCTCCTTTCTGTAATACATTGTCAAAAGTGAAGCACATGTAAAGTTGCTCGGGATTATCCCTTGTGATCTCATATCTTCATAAAGCCTGAAAGCATCATCATAGTTACCACTTTTTGAAATCAGACTTATGAGAATGCTATAAGTTGCCTCCTCCGGAATGAACTTCAAACTCTTCATCTGATTTAAAGTCTTAAAAGCTACTTCAGCATGACCTTCTTTGACAAGTGAGCATATAACGACTGTAAAAGTAAAATGATTCAGCTCAACCCCTTTTTCAGTCATCTGTTTCCATATACTTATAACATTTTCATGAAGTGATCTTTTCTGTAAAGATGACAGCATGAAATTAAAGACTGCAGTTGAAGGTGTAATTCCCCTTTCCTGAACAGCAGAAAAGAAGGACATCATAGCTTTGTGACGTCCCCACCGAGCATAAGCGCACAACATGGTACCACAAGCAACTTCATCAGGTTCACACCCCGCTTCAAGCATTTCCAGAAAGGTCTGCTCAGCTAGCTTGATTTTCCCAACTTGGCCATATGTACGGAGAATAATCGTATAGACAATGACACTTGGCCGGTAGCTTAACTGTTCCAAGCATAAATCTAAATTACACCAAATTAATATTTCAGATTCTCCAAAGAAAAGTATTATTATAAAGAAAACCTTGTGATCCTATGCTAATGTGATGACAGATTACTCGTGACAGAATCATAGCCAATGTTAATCTAGATTTTAAGAACCATCTAACAAAAGGTATGTTGAAGAACTTCTAAAAGACAAAAGTATGCCAAAAATTAAAAAAAAATAAAAATCTGCATAAACCTTAACAGGTGAAATTCCCTCCATCCAAATCTATATGACACTCTCCAATGTGGAAGGTCTCGAAATGATTGTCAGCATTCCTTATCTATACAACTCCCACAACTTTCAGAAATATGAAATTATTAAAATTTTAAATGTGATGTAATATTTCTCAATCAAAGTAACTTCTCAATCATTACATTAATATTTTCTTATAAGGTTTTTCTCCTCTATCAGTAATGTTATAGAAGTCAATTCAACACCTTAAACATTCAAATTCCATCCTATAATATGAACGGAGGAGGATATAGTGATTTATCTCAAATATGTAGTTAACTTGTCATCTAGAAAAAAAATGCAATCTTCCAAAAAAACAAGAACTTGAAACTTGGAAGTTGCAAACCCCTCAAAATTCGATCTAAAATCAGAAATACAGAAAAGATTCAGACAGAATCCAATACACACCATTTTCAAGTAGAATTCAACTGGGTTTATCAAGTTTAATGTAAAAGTTGAAGCACCACTAACAAACTCACCTGTAATTTCATCCAAGCGAAAAAATCTCTGACTTGTCGCCAACCCCTTTGTTCTTTGAGCACAACACACATCTCTCTAAAAGTAAGCTTCGTAACAAAAGAACCCATCACTTCCCTTATATCATATGACCCTTCAGCTTTGACCGAAAGACTTCTTACTCTCTTAATAGCCGCAACCACATGCTTCCCGTACAAATTCCCATTTCTATCGTCTTCTAAGTACTGCACCATCTGCTCAGGGGTCCGCTTAATCCATTTGGGTGTCATAGCTTGTGAGCCTTGGTTCCGCCTCAACGCGCTTAAATATTGAGCTTTAGCTTTGATAATGCGACGAGCGTTGTCGTCGGAAAGTGGGTTCTTGGGGTGTTTTGATCTGGGTTTTGGTTTGTTGAGGCTCTTGCTGTTGCCGTCGCTGAGTGTCCATGGGTCTGGTGTGACTGAGCAGGAGACTGTGGTGGGTTTCGGTTTGGGTTTTCTGGTAGGTTTGTGAGATGGAGATTTTAATGGAGTTGAGCAGAGGAATGAAGATTGCAGAGCTTCCATTGATTGATTTGGAAATTTTGAGAGGGCAATAAAGAAGATAGCACTGATAATCGCGGCTCAAAATTAACTTCAGGAGCAAGCTCGGGCAGTTTAAAATATCGGTCAGCAATAGTCAAAGTTATTATGTTTGGACATGTGCTGAGGATTGAGGCGTTGCGCTTACTCTCGGCTATCGAGGATATGACTTTAGATAGGAGGAGTGAAGGTCACGTATTTCGAGGATATAACTCTAGAGAGGGAGAGTGGAGGTTGCATATGGGAGAAGAGTACTACTATGCATTACTAATTGTATCATTGAATGCGACGAATGATACAATTCTCCGTATTATGTAGGAATTACAGCCGTAGTGCAAATCGATGAACATCCTTATTCAACAAAGAAATAGTGCAGATCGATAACATCCTTATTCAACAAAGAAAGGGCAAGCACCGCCCCTACTACTGGTGTGCAATCTTTCCTCGCGTTCGTAGAGTCGAGTTTCCCGTTTACCCACAACAGAGGAGCCGCCCCAACCAACTACTGGTGTGCAATCTTTCCTGGGTTCGTAGAGTCGAGTTTCCCGTTTATCCACAACGGAGGATCGGCCCCAACCAAGCAGGCGGCCACGGTCATAGCTTACTTTTCGCACAATAAATTCACTTTAAAGTTGACTTATTCGCTTGACTAGTCGTCAGAATGTGTACAAAATATCATAACGGCGCATCAAACTTCTCTTCATTCCAATATTTGATCTCTCTTATACTCCGATCAACACCAACTATTCCAACATGTGTTATTCTCTTTAATGTCCAATATTTTATCTCTCTAATACTCTCATCAACACTTAATATACCAACATTTGGTGCTCTCTTTAATATCGACTAAATCAAATCCATGCCTAGAAGTTCCATTTTAGGGTAAAACTATTTATCAAATGGTGATTCCATTCTCATAACTTAAACACAATTTCGGAGTGTAGTATTTAAGCATAGAAGTAAAAATCACTAAATAAATGATACGTATACTTTTAACTCGGTAAATTATATGAGTGGTAACTCAATAATTTTAATAGAAATTTTCATGGATATGCAACTTGAACAAAGTCTCAATTGCTATTAACTAACCCCCACACTTCCATGGGTTAATCAGTTCAAGTGCTATGCAATACCATTTTCTTTCATATATATATGATTCAAAACATGTGTCATCTGGCAATTCAAACATTCTCGCCAAGTCTTGATAATGTGTTGAAGACAAGATTTTAGTGCCAACGGAAACGTTGGGACATTAACATTCATAACAACACGAAAGCAATTTCACTTTGTTCCATGGCAAAATTCATTTCCTGTTCTTCGTGAGTTATCGAGCTCTGTTTCAGAACATCTTTAATCCCAGATGATCCATCACATCCACAAAATTGCACGACACAAACATAAAAACACTAACAAGTAGAACTATAAAAAACCCCACCACATTTTTGTAGTAGCAGTCAATTACAAAAATAGATTACGAGCCACTGTTATCAACTTTTAAGAAAGATGGGCATTGCCCCATCAGGCAACAACATACCCATTGTAATCCCACAAGTGGATGTACGTAGACCTTACCCTACCTTGTGTGATGTAGAGAGGTGGTTTCCCATAGACCCCTGGCTAAAGAATAGCTTTTTCAAAAATAAGTTTGACAAATACAAGAGAAAATGTGCCAAAATGATTCTAATGCCCTCTTCCTGCTATGATTATTCCCCACCATTGCATCAGCGGAAGATTCTACAGCTTATTGCTTATCATATTCCCTTTTGCTGTTTCCTGTAACACGTGGATTTATAATCAATAAACAAAATCAACAAAGATTCCCTCCCTACTAATAAAGAGGGGTGGATAGAACAGAACATAAAGCAGGTATGACAACTACCAGAAACACCACAACAACAAGAATAACATACCCAGTGAAATCTCTGGGGAGGGTAGAGTGTACGCAGACCTTACCACTACCTCGTGGAGGTAGAGAGGTTTTTTCCGAAAGACCCTTGGCTCATGTGTATCAAACCCAAGTAAACGAAGAAGAAACCCGCAACTTTTAATATTGTCACATAGGAAGCAACACATTCATAATAAGTACAAGCAAGAAATAGAGCAACAAAAAGATAAGCCTTTCCTACTGAACTAGCCATCTAAGCTCAATCTTAAATTGTGACTACCATAAAAAATTATTGTGCACTAGCCTAGAGGGGATCCAAGACAAAGTCACTAAATTCTAAATTCTAACTAGCTTGAGGAGCAAATACCATTGCATCCAATTCTCTTTTGAAGCAGAGAGTGTGGTCAAAAGATATTGGTGCCTGATGGAGTGCCATTTATAGTTCACAAAAAGTAGAGTCAAGACTCCAATTAGTAAGAATAAAGTAAGGAAATGGTCGTACAGAAATAATGACCTACACAATACTTTGTTGAAGGTGGAATTTTAAATTTCAATACTATAAATAAATAATTTGTCTATCATATTCTCAACATTGTAAGAAACAATTCAATCCAAAGAAAAAACAAAATGATGTTGGCATTCCATTGCAGGTTGTAAGCAGTTGAGCTTTGTACCTTATGAATACCATCAATATACATTTAGTGATTAGTCATAGTATTGTGTCTAAAAAATATTTGCGAGGAGATTTCCTGAAAGTACCGTAGAGGACGATGACTTGCAATAACATTGGGGCACCTAATGAATTTTCCTACTACTGTTGATCCTACATGGCAGACTATACACAAGGGACAGGTTCATGCAGTGGGGGTAGTTGAGAGTAAGCTATGTCCCCTTTGTGGTATTGAGCATGAAAGCATAGATCACCTTTTCTTCCAATGTTCTTTCTCTAGCTCCATATGGAGCAAACTACTTCTGTGGCAAGGTGATAGGAGGTCTACAATGAAATGGCAAGAGGAGATCCAGTGGGCTGTTTTGAATGCCAATGGGAAGAATGTAAAAGCTACAATGTACCGGGCAAGTATTGTTGCGTGTGCCTATTTAATATGGCAGGATAGAAACACAAGAGTTACCCAACAGAAGTGGAGAAGTCATGAACAGATTACAAGGTTGATTCTACAGGAAGTAACATGTACAAGTAGTTTAAGTTTAAAGCTAGCCAGTATAATGAGAGAGCAGAATTTATACCCTTGAAGCTTTGATGTTAGACAGTTTTAAAGGAAAGAAATGACAGCACAAACCTAAAGGAAGCGCATAATGACAGCACAAACCTAAAGAAAAGAAATTCAGTGAAAAGTTTTACGTATCCTCCATCAGAGAAGTACAAAATCTAGCTGTGTAAAAATATATAATAGGAAGAAAAAAACCCACATTTTGACGCAGTTGTCAACAACACAGAAAGACAACCAAGACCTGCTTATTCCTCTTATTTGTCAAACAAAGTTAGCACAAAGGTGTCTCTACTTTGAATTGATCTTTTCCCTTTTATAAATTTTATGATGTTATAGAGGTGGGATTTCACTGGGTATGTTGTTGTTGTTGTTGTTGTTGTATGATGTTATAGAGAAATCGTGTGGCTGCAGACAATCGACGCAGCAATAGAAATCTGAAGGAGGGAAAAAAGCGGAAGTGCAACAAATTCACTTATCACAAGCAGGCATAGAGACGACAAGATGGATAGCAGAAGAACAAAACTCCAAAAGCACGAAGAAAAATGAAGCAAAAGAAAGGAAGTTCCAGATTTAAAGTAGAAGTTGTGAAGTCACCGCTAAGCTGTTAGGAAACTTTCTGATATAGCCTCACATGTTAAAGATCAAATAAGCAAAAACAAGGCAGCAAAGTAAAGTTAGTTGATCAGATAAACTTTACAGTCATCACGAACGTACATGGAGAAACAAGTGTTACATTCCTGGAAAAATAGCTCACGACAGCAAAAAGAAGAATGTATCTACCTCCCAACGGCCAACACATAAGGTTAATTCAACAGATAATGTTAACATGATGTATTTGGTTAATTCACAAAGCTGAGGAGCCATACTTGAAATCCCCACCAAAGCATAGGTCTGTCATAGCTAGAAGAACAGGTCACAACGCAAAAAACAAGACTATTTATCTCCCACAATAGCTCTTCCCTTTGCTTCCAGAACAAAAGGTACAGAAGATGTCAGGATAAAATATAATAGAAAGACTAAAATGTCCCAATTTTCATGTGACTGTCGAGAACCCAATGGGACGACGAAGGGGAGTGTATTCCCTTGTATTAATAGTAGTAATCATAATATGTGAACAATAAGAACTAGCATTCTTATAGAGGAATTTAAGAATGAAAAAACATCTAATCTAACATTTTAGCATTTGTGACTATAAATATAGAAATGTATTTTTTTAATCGATAAAAGAGGGAACAGTGTCAAAACAAAGTGGAACGGAGGGAATAGTATAATTCTAGTGAACAAGGATCACTTCTTTACACAAGATCCAGGAAAGCACAAATTGAACTACTACCAGCCAAATGGACAAGATATAAGCAAGAAACAGTAAGTTTAACTTTTGCCTTGCTGCAATATCAGCTTAGTAGTTTGTATCTTGTTTTAGCCAATACAAAGTTACAAACTACTAAGCTGATATTGCAGCAAGGCATTAACCATCATTTTCCCACTAACTTCCAGCGGGAGGGAAGTCCATCAACAGAGAATGATGCAAATAAAAAGAACCAATTACCAAATTCAAACAGAGTTAACTCTGGGGCAGATACGAGCTCGTAGTGGGTTCTTCATCACAACGGTGAATTCTAGAATCTCTGTGAGATCAACATCATCTCCCTCCACAGGCTTCCATTGAAAATGCCAAACCAAATTAGCCACAAAGTATTCCAAATGAAGCATAGCCAATGCATAGGCAGGACATATTCTCCTCCCTGCGCCGAATGGCATCATCTTGATCTCTCTACTCCCTGTTATATCAAACCCTTCGTTATCTGATCCTTCCACTAAGAACCTCTCTGGCCTAAACTCCAAGGGATCCTCCCACACCTTTGGGTCTAGACCCATCTCTGCAACCATGAAATTAATGGTGACATCCTTTGGGATGACGTAGCCGTTCAGTTCTACTTCCTCTGTCACTGTGTGTGGCAGCACAAAGTGACCAGGTGGGTGCCGCCTAAGACCTTCTAATATCACTGCTTTCAAGTAGGGAATTTTCTGCAAATCCTCCTCCTTCACCACCTCTTCATCTGTCAACTTGCTCTGTTTTTCTCCCACTACACTTGCAATTTCTTGGTATAGTTTTTCCTGAATGGAAGGGTTTTTGACCAAGTTGGCCATAACCCACTGTAAGGCAGTGGACGTCGTATCAGTTCCGGCGTTTAGGAATTCACTGCAGAGGGTTACGATTTCTCCATGATTGAGGTTCCTTTTTTCCTCTGGCAACTCCAAATTCAACAGCGTATCCACATAAGCCACCACAAACTCATCACCGTGCTCGATTTTTTGTTCTTTGGTCCTGCTTCGAGCTTCAATCAGAGGGATGATGATACTCTCTTGCTCTTGTCGTAGTTCAATGAGTTCCTTCCAGCGATTCCGAAAAATTATTTTCCCAACTCTAGGAAAGAAATTGAGCATATTGAATCGTCTGAAACCCAGGAGCATTTTGCGCTGTATATTTTCAATTTGTCTGATTTGAGATTCCTCAAGCTTATCCCCAAAACACATCAATACAAGAAGACAGAACATAGCATACTGAAAATGATCAATTAACTTAACAGAATCAACTTGGGAGTTACGGAGCTGTTGAATGAGGATACCCAATACCCAAGATCTGGCCTTGGAATAGGACTTGATACGAGAAGGGTGGAGTATTTCCGAAGTCAAATTTCGACGGAGTAGACGCCATATAGGGCCGTAAGGGGAGGAGTTGATGTTCCGCTGGTTACTACTGACGGGCCCAGCCTTTGGCCGGTCAGAGAAAACAGCACCTTGCTGGACTAAAGCTTGGTAGGCTATGGAGTGGCTAGCTACGAATATGGCTGAACGAGACCCAATCTTTAGGGTAATCAGCGGACCATACTTAGCCTTAAGGTCACGGAGGATGGGTTCCAAGTCGGCGAAGGTCCTTTTGGCCCATAATAAGCTACCGATCACCGGGAAACTGTAGGGTCCCGGCGGGAGCTTCTTCTTGGTATTGGAATTTGGAGAGACAATAATATTAAAAATGGATTTCAACCAGAAAGCAATACAGAGAGTAACAACAATGATAAACCAGATTTCCATTGCTAAATCACTCACTACTTTGTAATCATCAATGAGATTTTTATCTTCTTATTTTCATTATCATTATCACCCGCCCAGTTCAGATATGGTGAGGAAAGTTGTCGCGACTTTACACATATAAGGTATAATATCTCAAATATAAAATATAGAATTATTTTATATGTATTTGATTGGAGTTTGAAAATTTTTATTCCATATTTATACCATAATGGTACTACCCCTTGTCGCAAGGCAATTTTTTATTTGTCGAGAGTCAATCAATTCAAATTAGATTGAGAATTTGTGCATGAAATCTTCAATTTTTGTGAAATGAAATTTATATATTTATAAACTATGTAAAAAGTTCTATTAGTCACAATAATTTATAATTCAAAATATTTAAGAGATCTATGATAAACTTATAATTCATAATAACTTATTCTTAGGCTCCTCTCCTTTCTATCTATTTGGACGACAAAGGCATGTCATTAAGATTTACACCCTGATATAAAAATATCGATTTCATATTATTTGATCACTTATTAAATTGAAATAAAAATTATTAATTTTTTTTATTTTACCCTTACAATTAATATAGCCTTTGGAAGTTTAAATAAAATTTAAAGATTTAAGAATATTTTTTTCAAGAGGCAATTAATATGAACAAAGGGCAAAATAATAAAGTTGATTAATCTATTAACTTTTAATTACCATATGAAATAAAAAGTGTTCATCTAATATGAACGGAGATAGTAATAAAATAAAAATAAGCTTCAGGTGTGTTTGGTATATTTAGAAAATATTTCTCGAAAATTAAGTGTGTCTCTTACTTATTTTTTTCGTATATGGTAAGTAAGCAAAAAAATATTATTCAAAGAGCACTTACATGTTATCTTGTAAAATGCTATGTAGACGGATAGAAATGAGGAGTGGGGGTGAGGGGGTGGGATGATCAAATGCTGAGGGTTGGATACAATAAACTTGAAATGTTATGCAATTTGTTTTCGTTATCAATAGAGAAGTCATTTTCCTCATTTAAAAAAAAACTTGTTTTACCAAAGAAAATGTTTTCAAAACATATGAAAAAAATGAAAAACATTTACTAAACACACTTAACCGTGATTAGGACAATTAGGCTCCTTACTATTTTATTTTTTTCAACTTTCTCCTAGTTTTTATTTAGATGAAAAGCATATGTCATATATTTAAATCAATGATTGATGTTTAGTAAATTTAAAATAAGTCTTAATCATGATTAGAATAAAAATTATTTTCTATAAGATAAATTTCATATAAAATTCAATAAAGTTATTTTTTTGCACCAAATATATCCAAGTTTTCATTCACATAAAAGAAATAGCCCAAAATTAGCAACATATGTACATGCAACAAAAATTATTTTGAACAAAAATGATCATATACATATTTAATGTATTTATATGTATATATAATGTATCGATTGTGTATAATAGTGTATACTCCTACATAAATGATGTGTAACTATATATGAGAAATATATATACATTGTTGATGCAATAAAGTCTTCATATGTCTATTAGGTATATACATGATTCTATATCTAACAAAAAATTATCAACATGGTAGACATTGTCGTTATATACGTTTTTATCTATATTCCTTAAAAACATGAACTCCTAACTTGAATGTTAAATTACTATAATATCCCTAACTTAGGTTGTGACTTTTTCGATGACTTGTGACTTTTTCGATAAGTTGTGACTTTTTTCAAAGGGTTGTGATTTTTCGATAAGTTGTGACTTTTCCAAAGAGTTGTGACTTTTCCAAAGTGTTGTAACTTCTCGGAAAGGTCATGATTTTTCAGATAAGACACAAAAAAATTTGTTCATACTACCCTTTTTTTACTATAAATAGAGGGTCTTATTCTCATTTTTCAACCACATTTTTTTCTAATATTCTCTTCTTCTTCTTCTTCTTGCATTTTAATTTTTTTTGTGTGATTTCTTGTCGTTGAGCGAGTTCAAAGTTTAGCAGAATATGAGGTACCACTACTCTGATGAAGTAAGTCGTTCTATCCTAAGAGAGTTTATTCCATAACCTCGAGTACTTGAGGAAAATAATATAATTTTTATGATATAATAATTGTTTTTTTGCTTAATATTTACATTACTATGTAATGTTCCAATATATGAAGTTAACATGATGTAGTCTAAATTCATTTGATTTTGTTAACAATTTCTCTTGTGATGTAGATTTATGCTTCTGAATATTTTTTTCCAAAATTTAGAAATTGTGATGATTTGTTTTTTATGCTCAAGTCAAAAGAATGACTTTATTTATCAATGTTACTTATGTGATTTGGACTCTCACGAAGTTTGCTTCAAAATAATTATTACTATATAAGCATTGCCCTTTTGTTTTACTTATTAATATTCTTAATATTTCAGTATTTTAGATGAAGAAAAGTTCATATGACTTGTAATAACGCCAGTTGAAGTTTGTATTAGTTTAATTTTTATTTAATAGCTAATTTTATGAGATAAATATGTTTATTAATGCAAATATATATTAATTAGTTCACCTGCTTTCATACAGTCCTCTGGCAATGGTAAACACATAATTTACACCACTAATCAACATTGTTTCTTCCCCGTGAAGCATTACTTATACAACTTATTATTGGTTCACCTGCTCACATACAGTCCCCTGACAATTTTAAACACATACTTTACATATATATGTTACTTGTAACCTTATTTTTGCCGCACTTTACATCTTAATGATACCCTCTTTTATGCATCAAATCCAATTCTAATCAAGCAGATTTCGACCATTTACCGCCCTTATCAATGGTACTAATACACAATAACTCCTAGAATTAACATTGTCGCTCTCATCTCCCAATGGTAGTCATCAAGCTCCAGCGCACATGATGACTGAAATTGAACTAGCAAAATGGAATGTACTGATAAACAAGATACAAAAACAGTCTGTTAACTCGGTGATGAGAGTCTTAGTGATTTGAAGGGGTTCAATAATGCCTTACAAGAATTCAAGGCATGAAGGGACTTTCAGAACAATAATATTAGCTAACTAAGAGGTAATAACATTGACACTTTTACTTACCTTATTATTTTATCGTTCATGTTTATTGTACTTATACCCCCATCCCTGTTCACAAATACTAGGTACAAAAATTCAAGCAACACTATTTAATAAACATATCGAAACATGGAAGGACTCCTTGAAATCAAATAAGAGTTACTACATTTCTAAAGGACGCTTAGATCACGTCAACCCCAACTACTATTCCGTACATAAAGAAGTTGAATTGGCATTTACAGAAAACACAATCATAAAGGCGACTAACATTGAGGTTTCAACACACAGATTCTTTGTTGGCTTTGTATCATTGGATCATGTCGATAAATTACCTAATGGTGCTATTCTAGGTAACTGTCCACCCAAATAATTTGTTGTTTAATTTCATGCTCTATTACTTAATCGCTATCACTAATTTACATTACCTATTCTAAGATTTGATTTGCGTTTTAGTTTCAATGAATTCCCTCATTGAAAAAAAAATATAGCAAGAGACGTGAAATAGTTGTTACAAATGAGCAGTATGTTTTGAAGATGCCTAAACTACCATCAATATACAGATATGGTGAAGTATTGACATTTCGGTTCTAACTGAGAACCCATCATGGAACATACAACTGTTACTCTATGAGAAGATTTTATAGAAAATGACGGTGCTTTTCTAGAAAGGATGAAAGATGCTCTTGTAACACTAGGCACTTTTGAAATATCTACTATTTCCATGAGTAGCGTCTTGATCAATCCACAGTTTCAGAAATCCACGGACCTGGTACATTACATTAATCACACATATGTTCTGCAATGTTATTTAAACCCGATTGTTATAACTAATGTACATACTATACTTTAGCATTGTAGGCAGGTTACTTTTAAAATTTCTATAACATGATACAATTGTTCTATTATCATTGTTGGGTAATTACATACTAAAATTCCTAAGTTCCCAAAACCTTTGCACCGAGCACATCTCACTCAAAATGGGTGATACAGTTAACTAATCTCATAAAAATACAGGCGTGAAGTGGTAAAGGCCGAAAATAAAGATTTTATGATAACACCAAGTAAGGAAATAAGAAGAGTCATAGAAGTTTTGTTGGTATATAATATGGATGGATTGCTAGCTGATTCACAAGTACATATTATCCTACACTTGTACTCTCTAAAAATAATAACCATTTTAATATCCAAAATATAATCACAAATATGGTATATTGGAGATGTGTAGGATTGTTTGTACAAGTTCAAAGCAACAATTGTAGACATACCGAATAAAGATGAGCCATGATATTTGTCTTGCAAAAAGTACAGCAAAAAAGTGAAAGTTATAGAACATACTATATCGTGTAACAATTGAAACATGAATGTAGAATATGAAATAAGGTCAGACTAAATAAGAACTCGATTCTACATTTACTAATTAGAAAATAAATTAGCTTTAACTTTTAAATGACTACCCTTATTAAACAGATACTACTAATGACTTGAAGTGTGTGGTGGAGAACAATGTGTTTGAGTTATACTATTTGAACTGGCTAAATATTTACTAGGCTGCAGCGTGCAAGACTACATAGAATCAACCTCAATAAAGATATGAACTGTATTTATACCTAAACACCTTAACGCCCAATGGACTCCGCCACATAAGTACGTTGTCTAATCCATCCTAACTTTTACAATTATCTTATTGTTATACTTCATAGCACAAAAGAGAAGAAAAGAATTACACAATTACATATACATAAAATTTGATGATTCTTTCAAATTTACACATTAGGTTAGTTTTGAAAGAAAATGTGCCCATTATGCTGCTGAGAAAACTGGACCCCTCAAATGGCTTATGCAATGGGACATAGTTGATTTGTACAGGCTTTGACGAGAATGTCATATATGCAGAAAAAATAACAGGTCAATATGCTACGAACCAGATGTTTACTCCAACAATAAAACTATAACCACCCCCTTCCCCTTTTTAAACTGAAACTGCTTACGACTTGAAATGTGTGGTGGAGAACAATATGCCCGAGTTATACTATTTGAAGAGGCTAAATATTTACTAGGCTGCAGCGTGCAAGACTACATAGAATCGACCTAGTAAAGATATGATCTGTATTTATATGTAAACATCTTAACGCCCAATGGACTCCGTCGCATAGGTACGTTTTCTAATTCATCCTAACTTTTACAGTTATCTTATTGTGATACTTCATAGCACAAAAGAGAAGAAAAGAATTACACGATTACATAAACATAAAAATTGAAGATTCTTTTAATTTTATATATTAGGTTTGTTTTGAAAGAAAATGCGCCCATCATGCTACTGAGAAAATTGGACCCTCAAATGACTTATGTAATAGGACATGGTTGATTTGTAGAGGCTTTGACGAGAATGCCATACATGCAGAAAAAACAACAGGTCAATATGCCACAAACCAGGTCTCACGCGCGCCCCCTCCCCCCCCCCCGCGAAAAT
>JAJOOD010026924.1:0-17404 GCA_029582525.1 Solanum tacnaense
TATCAAAACTAATATAAAGAAAAACATTGAAACTTTAGAGAGAATAAATCTCCCCATAAACAAGACTCTTAAACGACTACATTGTGGATGTTATTGTTCTTGTGTTAGAAGAAACAAACCTATATTTATAGAGTCCTAAAACCTTTCCTACTAGAAAGGAGTCCTAAAAGGAGAGAATAAACCAAATATAAAATAATATTATATTTTCCTTTCAAGAAAAGTAAAAACATTTATGGTAATGTTTTGTTTTTTCTTTAAGGAAAAATAAATCTTAAATTATGATAAGAAAATCAGGGCAAAACCCTAATACTAAGGTCCCCATCAATCACATGTTTTAAATTAAAGAATAAAAATAGGAAGATAAATCACGACCATATATAACTTGCTATGTATTCAATTCATGTCAATATTGGTCTGTACTAAATCAGTGTCGGAATCAGGATTTTCATTAATTTAATTCAAAAATATAAAGATGTAAATATACAAAAAATAAAATAAAAAATCAAGTGAATTCAGTATCTACTATATATTCATAACAAATAATTAATTTTATATTGTACCGTATAAGGAAATTTGGATGAACTCTTTTCTCCTGACTCCGTCCGCCCCTATAGTAAATTATACAATACTTTTCAGTAGTTTCGGCGACGACTTTAGTTGTGGCTTAAATTCGACGCCAACTTAACGGTCGTCATTTCTCACGAGAGTGATATCGACTACAGCTTTCATAAATAAAATATCTCCATTACGTATGAATAAAAATGATCATTATAAACATTTATGAAATTGTACTGTTTATATGTATGACAACAAGATAAGCTAAATAATATGTTGTTGGCTAATATCCCGCTCTTTCATCTTGCAACTTGACTTATTTGCAATTTCAGTCATGTTAATTTTTTCCAATTGCTAATATACGTGCTACAAAAGAACTTTTAGTTGTTTTTCTTCAATAATATATATAAAATTCATGTATAATATGTATATCAACTAGAGGAAAAGTAAGAAGTGAAGCTTGTGGTTATTTGCATAAGATACCAAAAAATAAAGAAACAAATAAATGGGAAAATTATGCACAATAACAAACATTTAGCCTATACTAGGTATTATAGCTAAAGTTTAAGAAAATTGTAATTTGCGGCTACAAGTTTTCCCAATTATTGTTATTCGCCTAATTTGTATAATTCAGTTCATGATTGTATAAATTCAGAATTTTGTATATGTCTACCCTAGCTATTTGTATACGATATATGAAAACTTCATAATAAATTACCATGTTTGTATATTGGCAAGCGAAATATACAAACGAAGTTCTGAAAAAATTATAAATGTATAAATACAGAATTTGTATATACTTATCCAGTTTGTATATTCACAAGTGAAATATACAAACGTGCAAAAATATACAAACCGCAACCTCCATAGCAAACGGAACTATAAATAGGAAGCACAATCATCTAAACTATAGCTATAGAGTCTTATTATATCTATTATGTTTGCTATTTTATTTAAATTTTCTCTAAATAAATTCGGGCATTGGAACATCCAATGGTGAAAGCCCAGACTTTATCGGACATAATTTTCCAAGAATTGGGTCGCCCATCTTATCATCAGCCCACCACTATTCTTACATGGACCATAAGAAACCGTGCCTCCTTGGACTACTTCCCTTAGGCCTTGTTTGGTTGAAGAACAAGTTATTTCAGAATTAATTAGTATGGATTAGTTATTTCAAAATTGTTATTCCATCCTTAATATGAGATAAAATAACAGTATAATCTCAAAATAAGTTATCCCGCGATTTTGTCTCAATCTAAGTAGAATAAACTTATCCTAAAATTAATCTCAAAATTAATCACACCTTATCCCATTACCAAACGATTCCTAAGTTCCCCGTAACAAAGGATTTCCGATCTATGGCACCATTAAAGTTGCAAAAGTGATATTTTAATTTTTTTTATCCGTTCATGAGAGCTCCCACCATTTTTTGGTACTTGGTGATTTGAACGGTGACTCCACAATGATTTGAACCTACAATCTTTAAGTTGCAAGTGCTTATCATATGAGCAAATACCTCTTATTCTTTTGTGCATCATTGTATACGAGTTAAACTTTTTTTTTTAATAGAGTTAAAAGGAACACGAACAACCTAACAAAATATTAGTGGCCTAAAAAATGAACTCATGTAGTCCAAGTTGAATTGCATTTTTTAGCTACTAAATAGGCTTTTTGGAAACGCTTTAATAAAGCTTAATATTTTTGGAATGGTGCCAAAACACCTTTTTAATAGGAAAACACGTGAAATTAACAATTGTGATTAACTATAAGGCAAATCTTAGAAAGTGGAATAGTGGGCTTCTTTTTGATAACCAATCCCAAACCTGGCTATAGACTACAGAAGTACGGTCCAAATGCTTAGTACATCTAATTTAGGTAAAACTTAATCTATTGGGCCAAAAGCTATTGCAAATCTTTTTCCTTTTCAACCCAATATGGCCTAAACAATGGGTATAAAACCATGTTTTGGTTTGGTTAAGCACTTTAAAAGCATTCAGAGCTTGAAAAAGCACAAACAATACAAAAGCAAGAGAAGGAAACTACCACTAAATATAAACAATTAACACACTTGCTTAGCTTTAAGACCCAAGTGTGGAGTTTCAACAGCCCCTTTTTGACTATATAATATAATAATGTCATTTGTTTTATTTTCGATTGCAAACAGCTGTGTGGGAACAAACAAGAAGTGCGCATTACCATGAAAAACTTAACCTCCTAATATAAAACTTCAAACTCTTAAGAATTGGTAACCCAATAATAAAAAAAATCAAAACAGTTATTAAAATCGCTAAATCAATAATTCATTACTGATAAAGCATAACTTTTTTCAATTTGAGTTATCAGTTTCGATTCGATTTTGAACGGCCTACTTTTAAATCACTTTCAAAGATTTTTCTCCCTCTCCTTTCACATGAATTAATTGCAAATTTGACTATATTATTTTCTTAATAGCAAACATACTTTAATTAAATTAACTCTTATAATATAAAATATGAAAGTGATTAAAGAAAGTATCATCTGATCAAACAAATCCTACTAGAATTCCACAAGTTCATAAGAGAAATGAGTGTGCAACATTGGCTCAATTAATTTCAATAGCGTACGAGTGTCATGGGCAAGTAACTCCTCATAGGAGAAAAATCCACGTGGCTTCATTAGGGCCTAGTAATTGTAATTACACCTCTATTATTTACATGTCAATCATCTAAAATGAGGCCAATGATTAAAATTCATTCTAATAATCATTAGAGCTATGATTGATTGTTCTTTTGAGTTTATCCAATTTCACACGGACATTCTAACGGAAAACTTAATTAATGATTTTAAACAGGTGCTTAAGAAACTTAATTGATCAAATTGATTGACTATAGAGGCTCCTAGTGGTTATATCCTTCACTAAATACATTAATACGTAGAATTTTATATTTACATGTTTAGACTCTGGCTTTTAGGTTTTATTACAATTTGAAAAAATAAATTTATTTTTATAAATTTTATTTTTAGTATCGAACTTAACTAGAAAAAAATATATTAAAGAAATCATGTAGGGCGGGTTCATGTGGGGCGAGATTGAATGGATTGAAAATGAAAAAAATTGTTGTGCGGAACGGATTGAAAATGAAAATGTTGCTAAGGAAATGTGTTGTCATAGCCTACACAATTTGGGTGGACGAAAGGTGAATGAAATTGGAGAAGACTTCATCATTAACATATGTAAATAGATTTTTCATCATCAATTATAACGATTAAATCTACTGAATTGGTGATGATAAAAATGTATACATCAGTTATTTGCTGGGAAAAGAAATGGCGACGACTCAAAAAAGAAGAAGATAGTAAAGTCTTTGTTTCAAGTCTCAAAAAATCAGGAGCACCAAATAATTTATAAGGTGAATTTATGATTTTATTTTTGTTAAAAATTAAAATACTGAAGTTTGAAGTTTGCTAAGAAAAAAAGGTACAAAATCTTTATTAAAAAAATAAGGCAAGAAAGATTTTTATTTTTAACAATAGAAACATTTTGGTCTTTAAATTGAATTAGTCAAATCTTTATACTGTTAAATAATATTTTTTATCATAAAATCCAAAGTAATTTATTACAAACACATAACTGAAATCTTATTAATTCGAAATATTCCCAACAATACTATCTCAAAAGAAGATGATGATATAAAAGGATAAAGGAAAATTTGGATATTAGAATTAACTAAACTATTGAAGAAAACTTCATGAATTTGGTTGAATTGCTTTGAATTGAAATGATTACACATGTACAAAAATCATCTTTGTTTATATTTGTTTATGGATGATTCTAAATGTGAAAGAACAATATTGACACCACAATTCAAAAGACTAGCCAAATTACCAATGTTTCAATATCTTTCCTAACAATTTTTTAAGAAAAATACATATTCTATAGTAGTTGTGTATCCATAAGATTTAGGAATCTTGGGCTCTATTAATTGAGCTAGTCGACGCTTTAGCAACTGGACTAGATGACTTCGTTCAATTATGTATCTCTTATTGCTTCTTGTAATTGTGCATATCATAAAGATAATCAGATTTTGTAAGTTTTATTAATATGTGAAATTTTTTCATTAAAAACTGATATTCGATTTGCGCCTGTAATTCTAATATTTTCCTTTTTTTAAATAAAGAGAACAACAAAACTATTAAAAGTTACATATTTTTTTTTCAATAAATTGTTTTAGATTAAGTAAGTAAAAATATATTTTACTTTTTATAATTGGTAGTTTTCTTTTGAGGTATGTCAAAGCTAAAAACACCACTCATTTTTTCAGCCAAAAAAATAACAAGTAACAACACACTACAAATCAAATTTGGAAAAACTTGATTTGATAAATTGTTATTCACGCGCACGCCTAGGGATGACAATAAGGCGGTGCGGGACGGTTGCGGGGCAAACCCACTTAAACCCGTTAAGATTTTGATCCGCCCCTCCCCACTCCATATAGTATGATTAGTTATTTTTAACCCGCTCTGCTTAAATCCGCCCCGCTCCATCCCACATAATTAGTATAAAAAAAATTAAATGATAGGCGTACAAGTTAACTTAAAATTTAAGTTTTGTTAACTGTTTACAGCTAAATTAACATGTTAGTGTTGCATTAAAATGCAATCTTATAATACTCATCTTTTAAAAATGTCAATAACATATTTTTTGGTAGCTTTGAATTGGGTACATTTGATATAGTAAACAAAAAATGCAAATAGTGACATACTTTTTTCTTCTTTCTAGTTTTTTGGCCATTCAATTTTTTTAAAAATAAATATTCAATCAGTTCCATTTTTACTTAAAACTCATCATATGATTAGTGCCCAAACATGTGCAGAACTGATTCAAAATTTATATGAAAAGCGAATTTAGGGATTCTTAACCCGCAACCGCCCCGCCCGTGTAAATTTTGGAAAAATATATTTAAATCCGCCCCATCCCGCTCTGCACCCACAAAAAATTTAACCTGCCCTGCCCCACATACATTGTAACCCGCCCCGCTTTGCTCCCGCTCCGCCCCATTGTCATCCCTACTCATGCCTCATCCTTTTTCGATCTAATTTAATACTTTTCACTAAAGTCAACTAATACATGAAAACAAAACATTATCTAAAGAATTGTACCATGATTATTAGTTACTCATTAGATTTCTTGAGGACATTTTCCACTAAACGATTTATATGAATCATTAATTTTCCTTTCATGAAGTAAAGGTACTCCCCTTTTAGGCGGGTTGTGGGCGAGGATTTGAACCCTGACACCGTGGTGTTTTCAACTTTTCATCAAGTACTCAATTACTACTCAACTTAATTATATGAGGCGAATTCACATTTAAGTTTATGAGTTTGTGGCCTTAAGTTAATAATGCAATAATAGCTTAATTTACCGTTAAACATTTTTTTCAATATTAACTAGTTTTTCTCAATATATAAAAAGAAGGTATGTATGTGGCAAAGAAACTAAATTCACATGAATTTGTAACTTAAAACTATAAATTCGCCTATGCCTCGGATATTAATTAGTCATCCGGTACATCAAAGCTTAAGTAGATAGCAGGAAATTACATGCGCATTTTATCGTTATTAGAATTTAAACCCTGACCATTCATGATTTTCGCTCATATCATTAATTCACTAATCTCAAGTGCTCCATAACCCCAAAAACTTAACAAATAATACTCCTTCCATTTTAAATAAATAGTGTTTTCCACTAATTGGGCACACACTTTAAAAAGGGTGAAATTTGAAGAGAAAAGTAAACATTTTCTTGATTTTATGAAACACCGCTTAATTATAAAATAAAATAAAAAGATAAAAACATCACTTATATTTTGAATGGGAGATAGTATTGATTAGTAAGGGAGGAGTTTTAGCATACGGTGCAAGTGAATTTGCTAGGATATATTGATGAATGATGGGTTATAATTGAATGAAAATAATTAAAGATATCTAGTGTCTGTCAAATTATTGTTGTTTAGTCATAATTTAACAAAAAAGAGCAACGTTACGTTCTTGACTTATTTCTCATGATTATTTTGTTGCCCACAGTTAACTTATTAATTTCCACAAAAGAAGGGTTTCCTTGGTAGGGTAATATTTCATTCCTTTCTTTGTTTAGAAGAGACAGCTTGTTAAAGTCTTTTGAGAAACCTCCCTTCCTAAGTTTACTTTTTTCAACGGCTTAAGTAAACAATTTCAATATTAATTAACAACTACGATACGTTTTGTATCATGTTCCACTTTTTCTTCTAATTAAAATAAAAAATGATTATACGGCTTCCCTTTTAATTTTGTTGATTAGTACTTCTAACGTCACGGAACCAAACATGAAAAAGGCTTAATGTCAGATTACTTATTAAAGTCACAGAGGCGGATCAAGCTTTGTGTCAAGCTACGAGTTCGACTTTGCCCAAACCATGTATACAAATTAAGAAATTTATTAAATATTGATAAGTATTTATTATTAACTCAATAAGGTAGTAAACTCATAATAAAAGTTAATACACTTAAAATTGTGGATCTCCCTGTCTTTAAAATATATTATATGAAATATTATGTATTATCTTCCCAATCAGCTCCTACTATATTTAAGGTGATTTTTGCGATTTTAAAAAAAGAAAAAAGTACTTGATTAATGTTTCAATGGTGAAAAATCGCGGTATTACATAGTGATGAAATTAAACAGGAACAGCCGTCCTCGACGTATTTTTTTGGTCTCTAGCAAAATATCATAATCAAATAGTATTTAGCATAAGGCATTTGGAAACTATGTTAAAATGATATTTTTGTAAAATTGGAATTGGACTTACATTTGCAATTTATCCATGTGAAAGAAGAGGAAAATATGGAAAATTTACTTGTGGGTATTGGGTAACAATGACTTTGATAAAAGACTTTCCTAAAGCTAGATCCAGAAAATCACCAACTCCTATAATAATTGAAGTCTTAATAAAATATTGAATAAACTCAAACTATACGTGGTCCATATCCAAACGTGTCAACTTATTAAAAAGTAAACATATTGAATACTTCATTACATCCTTTTCCTCTGTATATGAAAATCCCCCTATATATACCACTCACTCAATTCTTCTCATAAACCACAAAAACAAACTCTCCTCTAAAGTTTTCATCAATATTTGTCTCTCCTTCTTAAGTGAACAAACAAAATTTCAATTCAAAAGAAGAAAAAAAACTTCTCGTCAATATATAGAGAGAGTACTTAATTAGACAAAACAAATGGATCAAAAATTGCCAGTGATAGCGAAAAAGTTCTGGAAGATAGTCCGCGTGGCTTATTTCATGTTGAGGAAAGGATTATCATCAAAGAGGAAACTAATGTTCGATCTCAACTTATTAATGAAACGTGGTAAGATTGCTGGAAAAGCCGCGTTCCAAAATCTGATGTTCCAGGGCCATAATAATAATAATAATATTCATCAATCAACTTCAAAAGAGTATTACGAGTTCAGCTGCAGTAACAGCCCTGCTTTTCACCTCCCCTTCAACATCAACAAGCGCATTAGTCAGCCTGAACACGACGACGTTTCAATGATGAACGCTGCTGTTTTGAAGGCATTAGAAATGGTTCAGAGCGAAACAGCATCACCTGCTTTGCCTGGATTCGGAAGGACTCCAACGGTGAGGCAATTAAGGATCACTGACTCGCCTTTCCCACTAAGAGAAGCTGATGATAATGGTGACGTGATTAGCCACGTTGATGAGAAAGCTGATGAATTCATTTCTCGATTCTACAGAGATTTGAGAAGAGAGGCTGCATCTGCTTTTGCTTAATGTTTTCTTTTAATTAGCGAATTAATTTGGGAGCTCTGAATACTGTAAATTAATTTTTGGTTTCCATGATTTTCTTTCTCATAATTTTCTCTAAATTATTAATGTGACGATACCCGTTTGTTTCTTGTTGCAAGCGGTTCAAGTCCTGAAATTTTGCTTCCACAATTTTTCTCTATCTCTTAATTTGATTGTCGGCTACTTGTTACAACCTTCTCTTGTAGTTGTTTGCTCGAAAAAGTAAAAGTTAACATGGCAACTTACAAATCATTCCTTTCTTTCCGCCCAAGAAGTAGATTCTCTGAGTACATAATACTATTTCTGCTGTTCATTTTGGATTCTGCATGCCTTTAAAAACCATGGCTGAAGGGAGTATTTTACCAAAATACTACATTTTACTTGTTCCCTCGCTCTACTTTTTACTTGTCCAATTTTGACATTTTACTTATTTATCTTTAATTTATTTAAAAAGCTAATTTTTTTTAAAAAAATAGAACCTTTTTAATGAGTAAATTTATTTTGAAATTCTATCAATTAATAGGAGAAGTAAAATGGTAAACTCACTGTATCAATTATTAGTTTCTTAATAGATATGTCAAGTAAAAAATGAGCAAGTAAATAGAAACTGAGGGAGTATTATATTTGAAAAATGATTATTAATTAAGCAATTAATGCCGAGGGTAAAATATGAAAGTAATAATTATCCTTTTTTTTTATACGTCAAAGTGACAAATAAAAAAGAAAATTCTATTTTTAAAATAATGGACAAAATATTTATTATCCAAGGTTGGAAATGAAAACTTGCTAGTTAAAGTTAATTTCATGTAAAATGGGAAAATTAGTTAACTTGGAAATTCATTTACTAACACGACCGTCCACCCTTGTTTGTTATTTTGTCAAAATACTCCAAACTCTAATTGTTGCCAGGACTATAGTACTATGTCAGAGAAATTAATGGCCCAGGCAATAATGAATCAATATGATAATTCCACCAATTTTCCTAAAGCAAAATTGTCTTATGTTCATAAGTGTGGGCTTTCTCTTTTTTATTACTTTACTAATATCTGTTTATAATTATTTTTGTTATATTTAGTGGGTTGTAAAGCAACTCCTTTGCTTTTTACGTTGGTCGTCTACTTGAACCTCTATTGGAAGAAACATCACACTTGCAATATTTTACTGATGCACTTGATTGCTCATCAAAATTTTATTTTATTGAGGAATTGTGGTACTGTCTAATTACTATTACATCTGTTTCATATTATTATAAATCATTATTAAAAAAATAGTGATCTTAAATTATTTATTATTTATAAATAATTAGTTTTTTTTTATATTATTTTACTCTAATAATTAATTCCTTCTTTTTCTTTTTGAAAGTGTAAACACATTTGTAATGTTTAATTTAAAAACTACAATCAGAAAGTAAAGCATACCTTAGGGCTATTTGGTTTTGAAATAAAAGCTACGATCAAAATGGAGTAATTAATTCTTATAGTTTGATTCTAAAAAAGAAAACAATACCAACTAAAAAGAAACAGAAGGGAGTAATTAATTGATGAGATTGGGATTGTTCAAGTCATATTAGGAAATAACATCACATTTCCTCTCCCAGGTCACTTAACATGACTAATTAAAACTTGGACATATTCAAAATCAGAAATCCAATATGTATTCAGCTAGAAATAATTTAAGAACATGTAATTATATGCAACAATTATATTAACGAAACATCAATCTCGGATAAAGAGAGATGTGATTATTATCAATTTAAAAATAAAATAAAATTATGATCTCTTGTAGACAGGGGCTTTTGACAGCTCTAGGACAAGATATTTACAGCTCCTCTTCCAGAATGGGTTTGAAATGTAAATAAATAAAACAGAGAAAAAGCAACAAAAAATTAAAATAAAAAGTGCATATTCAATATGATTATAGTGGGTATAATAATGTGCCTCCTAATCCATTCTATATATGGTTCAACAATAATATGCATGCCAGATGTTATTTGTATATATTCACATTTAGGAGATTGTTTGGATAAGTGTAGTCACTTTATATCTTTAACTAAAAGGATACTCTCATCTGTATTTTAATTTATGGGATAGATCTAGGGTAATTAATTATTATTTAAAAAGGTTAAAAAGAAGTAGAAAAAAACGTGTACTTGTTTCTTGTATTCGTTCAGATTGTGCCAAGTTTAATTCACAAATAATTGCATGGTACATGATCAGTGTGTTTGTATGGCTTTATATGTATTGCTTTTTTCTTCCTTCATTTTTCACGAATAAAAAAATACAAGCCTTGATTCTTACAACGCATTAAAGAGCTTCAAATTTCAATAGATTATACTCAAGTACTTTATCTGCTAGGTTGAAGAAATAATTCTAAAAAAACATAACTTATACTTCTTGTTGTTTTTCTTTCAGATTGTGCCACGTTTCAGAAATTGAATGGTACATCGTCACATATGTATTGAGTGAGTTTATTAACTTCGTATTGTTTTTCTTAGGATCCAATATTTTTTTAAGTAGTATACAATTAAACCACGTAATTTTTAAAATATTAAAGAAAAAGAAAATAGGAAAAAGGTGTATTTATTTTGTGAAAAAAATCTAAGAGTTCAATAATTGAGCACTACTCTGTAAACCCCTAACCCCACCCAAAAAATAACCTCAATTCTCTATCTTTATTGCAATTTGCTTTTGGTGTTCATACCAAAACTTTGCAGGCCACGATGTTTACATCTTTATATACGTGCGACAATAATTATAAAAAATAAATAAAACAACCATTATGTACAAGTACACTTTTTTTAATTCATTTTTAATATTATAAGGATAGATGTCCAAAATTCTCGTGTAATGTTTGAAATTGCTTAATTTATTTTAACATAAATTAGAGTTTAGTTTATTTATACACTTATTTTTAGCAATTCAACTCATATTTGCCCTTTGCATTAATATACAATTCCAACAATTCTTTCACATATCTGATTTTTTCATAGATAAGATGTATTTTTATTAATTTCTGAAAAAATGTGACTTTTTAGTAATTTTTTGGTTCTCTTTATTTTTTAAAAAATAAAGAATATAAAGTTGAAATATTTTTATTAGTGTTTTATTGATTATCTAAAACACTACATATTTTGAAACAAAATGAAAAAATAACACCACTTATTTTGAAACAAAGAAAATAATTAAAAAATATATTTATATAACAAAATCAGTTACAACTAAAAGTTAGTGTTGGATGTCAGTTTGAATATAAATTTTTCGCATGTCTAAGCAAATTTCTACATATACTCTCAATCTTTATGGTTTGTGAGCAACAAAGAGGGGAAAAAAAGAAGATACACATAAAAGTATGTCCTAATAAAGTTAGTATTTTTTTTTTACATGTATTAAAATTAATGATTGTAATTTATATTGTATTACATAAAGTATACTTATTTTTAAATATTTTAAATGAGACTTAAATATTGAGTATTTTCTAATTTTATTTTGATACTTCTCTTGATTAATATTATTGAAGCAACTGGTTCTTGTGTTTGTGATAAAAGTTGATGAAATAATTTTATCAATTAGTTAAACATACACTATCAATTCTTAAAGAGTAGTTACAATATATAAATATTTTACCCACAAAGATTTTATCATCAAATTTTCTTAGTAGGAAAATTGACGGATAACATAATTTGTCGCCGATTTTCTTATATAATTTCCAGATATATACAATTGGTGATTTTGTTGTAATGCTTCTAACTCTGTTGATAAATAAAGCTCACACTAGACACCATTACTGAGTTTTGCAACAAAATTATTAGGGAAGATATTGAAACATTGGTAATTTGGCAAGTTTATTGAACCGTGTTATATATCAATATTTTTCTTTTACAAATTTAAAATTATACATAGACAAATTATAATAAGATGATCTTGTACATTTGAAATCATTCCAATTTCAAATCAAATTCATTGGACAAAATTCAATAATTCTTTTTTATTAGTCTAGTTAGTTTTTCTATCCAAAATCTTCTTTTTTATATAACTTCCTCTTCTTTCAGATAGTATTGTTATTAGTGACATTTAAAATTAATATAGGTTAGCCACGTGTTTATAATATATTACTTTGGATCTTATGATTATTTAATAACATGAAAATTTGAATAGTTTAATTTAAAGTCTAAAATATTTCTATTGTTAAAAATACTAAATATATTTTCTTATTGAAGTACTAAAATTGTATTCCAATTTCTATTGGTAATTAGACCTAACAAACTTTAGATTTTGACATCTACATGGAGAATTTTTTTTTGAATGGGTCAGAAGAG
Organism: Solanum tacnaense; assembly: GCA_029582525.1. Classification (NCBI taxonomy): domain Eukaryota; kingdom Viridiplantae; phylum Streptophyta; class Magnoliopsida; order Solanales; family Solanaceae; genus Solanum; species Solanum tacnaense. The sequence goes on from JAJOOD010026924.1 coordinate 12,698, forward strand.
GGAAGCCTATGTTGGTTTTAATTGTGGGAAAGGAACAACTTTATACGCAATTATTATAAATGAATAGGCAAATAATTTGACATGAAATAAATAAAAAGATGAACAACAGTAAGTTTGACAAATAAAAAAGGTCGTTGACTTTGCCTACCTTTAGCAGCCTTCTAAAGGACGGTTCTAATTATAGATGTTATTTTTTCTTGCTACTTAAAATTCTGAAATTCAAATATTTTAGATGTAAAAGTTGAACGCTCTAATAAATTTAATCTCAACAAGAATTAAAACCTTACACTTCTTGTTTTCTTTTAGATTGTGCCAAGTTTAATTAATAGCGTGGTACATAGTCATGTATTGAGTGGGTTTGAATAACTTTATATTATTTTCTCAAATTTTATTTGCATTTATAGAACTTTTGGGTTGCCTGAATATTCAAAACTTGATTGAACTTTTGGGAGCCAAGTGAATCCAAGAGAATCTTAGAATTTCTATTTTATAATGTATGTCGTTATCGACATTAGCAAATTAATTAAGAAAAAAAAATGTAAAGAGAGATTAGATTTGTGGAATTAATAAGTAAAAATTAAAGGAATCCCATAATGTAATGACCACTTCTCTGTATCCCTCTTTCCCCGGGCCAAAAGAAGCTGAATTTTCTTTGTGTTGGGTATGACTTTTACTTCTGGAATTGCTCTCTTTTTGAGTTTATTTATTAGTTTTACAATTTGCCATATCTATTTCTCTTATGTGGGATATAATCATAAATGAAGCTGCCTAATTTTATGCATGCACTTTTTTTTTTAAAAAAAAATCTCAAGGCATTCAAGATTTAAATTAAATAGGTTCAATTGTTATTGAATGCACATTCTATATTACAAGTTAAAATTTTAAAACTAAAACGTTTAGCGGTTTTTTTAATCCTAAATCCTTGTAGGGTAAGTTGAGTTGTGTATTTGATCAGGTTACAATGAACTAGTAATTTTGTGACATTTCATTGGTACGTAGTTATTTAATTATTAATGCAATCTACAAGGAAGGGGGGAAATGGAGAACTTATTTGATGAGTGAAAATGACTTCAAAGACTCTAATTGGACCATTAAAATATTGAATAAACTCGTTATAAAGACGCAAACGTGTCAACTTGAATACTTCACTGCATCTTCTTCCTCTGTATGAAAAGCCCCCTATATATACCACTCATTGTTTCTCATTAAACCTGGAAATTCATTGTCAAAATACTCCAAACTCCTACTGTTGCCGCCAGGACAATTGCACTATGTCAGAGAAAAATTAATGCAATCAATAAAGTCACTAATGGATCAATGTTATTTCACCAATTTTCCTAAAGCAAAATTGTCTTATGTTCATAAGTGGAAAAATGTTATACTAGTATTTAATCTGTGGGCTTTCTCTTTTTTTACTTTACTAATATTTATTTATAATTATTATTTAGTTATCGTGATTAGTAAAGCAACTCCTTTTCTTTTCACATTAATCATCCACCTGCACCTCCTTTGGAAGAAACATAGCACATATACTATTTTATTGATGCACTTGATTGCTTTGTAAATTTTGTTTTTTGAGAGGAATTGTGGTGCTTAATTACTATAGTAAACCATACCTAATTAGGGCAAGCTGCTGGTTTTGAAATCAAAACCACAATTAAAAAAATGAACTTTTGAACTAATTCAATTTAAAAATTGGCACATCAAAGATGAGAGTAATAACAATCTATTTCAAGATTGTTGAGATTATGCAATTAAAGTATTTTAGTTTGTTATAATTAGTTAGAAGTTAGTTAGATAGGGAATCAAGTTAGTTAGACGGTTCCTTCTAGATTGTTCCAATTGAAGTTTTGTATATATGTAACACTTTGTAAAGACTGATTCATTCATTCAAAATAGATGGCTTCATGCTATTCTTCTCTCTAGTCTTAGCTTCTTCCATGTGAGCTTAAGCTTTCGTTAATGGAGTTTTTCTTCAGCTTGTATTGCTGATTTTGTCATGGTATCAGAGCCAGAGATTGCTCACAAATTCTCTTCCGCATCTAATCCAATTCGTGAAGTTTTTTTTTCTCTGGTTTGTGATTGATCAATTTTTCTTCTCTGAAGAATTGCATTGTGAATTCCTCTATTGTTTCTGTCATTTCCGATCTTCATCTGTTTTCTCCTCTCTGTTATCTGGAGGATTCATTTTGTTCTTGTTTGATTGTCACGATTGGATCTGTATTTGTTTTTGTGTTGTTATTGGTTGATTGTCGAGTGATTGAATCTCTTCGCGATTCTTAATATGGTTGATCTCCAAGCTGAAGCTAATTCAAGTTCCTCTCATCTTTATGCTGATCCCACATCAGTTCGAATAGATTTTGCCAGTCCTCTTTACTTGCATCCATCAGAAAGTGCTGGATCTTCTCTATTGCCTGCAGTTTTTGATGGTACAGGTTACAGATCTTGGAGAAGAGCTGTACTTAGAGCTTTATCAGTGAAAAGTAAAACAGGATTCATCAATGGAACACTTGTACGACCTGCTCCTACTGATCCTGGTTTTCTGCAATGGGAAATGTGTGATGATATGGTAACTTCTTGGATCCTGAATTCATTATCTCCTGATCTACGTGACAGTCTGCAGTATGTAAATAATGCTCATGAGCTTTGGGCAGAGTTGGAAGAAAGGTATGATCAAACCAATGGATGCAAACTATATCAGCTACAGAAGGAGATAAATGACCTCGTTCAAGGTCCTCTGGACATTACTGGCTATTATACAAGAATGAAGAAGTTGTGAGAAGAAATGAGCACTATAGATGTCAATTCTCAGTGCACATGTGTGTGCACTTGTGGTGGTAAGACCAAGTTGCACAAAGCTGAACAGGACAGGAGACTCATACACTTCTTAATGGGTTTAAATGAGATGTATACATCCATCAGAGGCAATATCCTTATGATGAGTACACTTCCAAGTATGGCACAGGCTTTCGCCATCCTATCCCAAGAGGAGAAACAAAGGGAAGTGAAGCCTAACAATCACACAGTTCTTGACTCTACCTCACTGAATGCCTATGGCCAGTCTAGCAATAGTGCAGCACTCAAAGATTTTAAAACTAACTACAGTTCCACTAGGGGAGGTGGAAACAACTCTGGGAACTTCAATAATAACAATGTGTTTAGGGGCAGCTCTAGCACTACCAGGTCCTCTTTATTTTGTGAGTACTGCAAGAGATCAGGACACACAAAGGACAGGTGTTACAAACTTCATGGCTACCCACCCAACTCAAGGTTTCCAAAAGGGAAGGGATCTGGATCAGCAGGAAATGTATGTGCTGCTGAGATGAATGGGCACGAGCACCAGAATGAGGAGGATCCTGCACTGAAGAAGCAAATGCCTTTGAACTTGTCTAAAGTCCAATATGAACAGCTACTGAATCTTTTGGGAACTCTGCAGATTGGAAATGGAAATTCTAACTTCGACAATTCAGACAATATGATGAGTGGAGCTGTGAACTTGGCATGTATACTTGCTTGCTACTCTTCTATAACTGAAATAGGTGATCTATCTTGTAAGTGTACTAAACTAACTGCTGGTTCTTGGATCATAGATTCTGGTGCATCACATCACATGACCTACAACAAAACCATCCTTAAAAACATTAGACCACTACCTTACCCTTTCTTAATTACATTACCTAATGGATACAAAGTTAAAGTAATTGAAAGTGGAGATGCTTGTTTGAATCCAGCTTTAACCATCTGCAATGTACTATTTGTACCTAGTTTTAAATTCAATTTAATATCTGTCCATTGTTTGGCCCTAGAACTTAAAGGGACAGTCAGTTTTAATAACTTCTCTTGTTCATTACAGGGCCCTTCTCTGAAGAGCCCTTTGGAGATTGGTAAAGCTAAAAATGGTCTCTACTTCCTATGTCTCAAGTGCCATAATTGCCATACACCTCCTATTAGTAATGTTTCATCCCATGTTGCTAGTTGTCCTTCTCATTGTACCAGTCAAGCTTTCCTTTTCCCATCTCCTTTTGTAAAATACTCTCACAAGATCAATAAAGAAGCTTGTTCAATTGTTGATTGTCCTTGTCTTACTGATAACCATGTTTCTCCTTCTGCTAATTTTTTACCTACATCTCATACTCATGATGCTGAACTCTTGTGGCATGCTAGACTAGGACATGTTCCTTTTATAAAAATGAAAAGTATCTCTACTATACCAGTACGTTTTTCTGCCAGACAACCTTTTACATGTACCATATGCCCTATGGCAAGACAAGCTAGAATGCCTTTCCAGGAAAGCTCGACCACTACTAGAGAACCTTTTGAGCTATTACACATTGATCTATGGGGGCCTTATCATGTACCTACACATGATGGCTACAATTATTTTTTGACAATGGTAGATGATCATAGTAGATCAACTTGGACACAACTGATCAGGTGCAAGAGTAATGCACTACAGGTTGTGAAGGCTTTTGTATCTCTCATCGAAAACCAATTTCAAACCAAGTTGAAAACCATTAGATCTAATAATGGTCTAGAATTTACAAGTGGTGAAGCAACCAGTTTTTTTCAAGAAAAAGGAATAATACACCAAAGATCATGTCCTTATACTCCTCAACAGAATGGTGTCGTAGAAAGGAAACACAAATATCTTTTGGAGACAGCAAGGGCACTTCTTTATCAATCACAAATTCCCATGAGATATTGGGG